>JBAMAV010000658.1:0-16696 GCA_037043315.1 Amiota communis
CCATTTCGAACTCGAGAGACATACGCTGATCATTTAGATATCCCACACTTTATCTGAATTAAAATCTTAATCTAATTAGAATTGAATGATTTCAAGTCAAGAAAAATAATAATCTACTTTAAACTCAAAACAAATCTTAGATTTTCAAATAAAAACATGCAACACTTCACTTGTAATTTTCACTTTAATTAAAAATTAGTAAAATATACTCACTTCTTGCTGCAGCCATTATAATTCAGAATTATGTTATAAGTTTTAGTTGTCAAAAATAATTGTCTTCAAAACTCAATACAGAAAAAGTTTCCCGTTTGAAGTGCAAACTGTTGAATAAACAAATAATAAATATTTAAATTATTATATGAAAGGAAAATGACCATCAAAAAAATAAATAAAAATGTATAAACCAGCTTACTTTGCTATAGTAAGTAGTTTCACGATCAAAGGCTGATAATGAATTCATCTAATGACAGAGCAAGCAAAATATCTTAGGATGGCTTTAAAATCAATTCTCTCTTACCCGTACTAACATGCTCTCGAATCGATATACGCAATTTGTTGTACTAACAATAGTAAAAAAAATATCAATGCTCTCTTTTCGATAATTAGAGAAGAAGAAGTAACACATTTTTTATACCATATACTTATGGCACACACTTATACACTGCCTGACAACCGCTTAGCTCTTCATATGATCATCTTAAAAGCTTTATTCGTTTGGCTGTTATTAGGCTTCAAAGGCAGGAAGTATAGGATGTGCTAATCTGTTGTCGGGCAGTGTATCTTTGTAGAGCAGGTCACCCGCATCTAGCAATTCTTTCATAGTTAAAATTATAGAAAATATGTTGATGTCCATTGCCTCAATAATAAATCAATCTATGTGTAGAAATAAAGTGAAATAAATTCTCTAAGATTATCAATTGAAATTTATGTCGTGGAAGCTATTGAAACCTTAGTTTAGGTTTTTTTTATATACCCTTATTTATCCTTTGCTACAATTTCTTTTAAATTGTATAACCCTTCGAAATAAAAAAGTAAAATTTTAATTCACAAAATTTTCACTTGATTTTTGCATAATTAATTCCTATAGAATTCAGCACAATTATGATTGTGTCTGTCGCTATAGAAACAAGTTAAAGGGTCCATAGACGGTCAAGTAAAAATGCTTGGCAACCAACAATATTCTCTAACAAAATTTTATTGCAAATGATGTTTGTCAAAATGGCTGCCGTCGTGTATGTGCCTACGCACATTTCTCCTAAACAAGCTTGTGTGATGTATAGGAGTTTTATTTTAACTCGTACCAAGATCGATAACTTATTAATATTGCAAAATTAATAAAATGTTCAGTATGGGTAACGAGTTTGAAACATCAACCCACACATATGCTCATGATGAGGGTGGCTTGAAAAGTTCTTTAAAGAAAAGTGCGAATAGTTTTTATAAATAAATATATGTATTGTTCTAAATTTATACTAATAAAAAAATTTTTTTTAAAAATACTTTTTTAGATATAAAAAAAAAAACCAAAAAAAATGTCAATACAAAAACTTCATTTTCCACTATGGATAAAATATACAATTGGATTCAATTTGATTATATTCAATCTAACTAAATATCTATCAGTGCCTTTATACCATAAATCACACATATTTAGCATAAGTAAGCTGGTTTTCATTATCGCTTACCATTTCTATATATTTACATATATATGTACTTACCTTAATATAAAGTTATGAATTTTTGAATCAACCCACGCTCGAATGGAGCAATCGCATGCGTAGTTTTTTCTTCTTTATACTTGTTGCACACAGATTGTTTGTTATTTTCTTTTTATTCGGATTGTATATTTTTTTGCCGATTACTGTTCAAGTGGTTGTTTGTTTTCGTTATTTAGCTTCGTTACACTTTATACTCTTCAAATTCTGAATTATTACGTATTATATTTCCTGTATAAGCACGTAATTTACGAAAGCTTTCGACACATTTGTAATTTCGCACCAAAATCAATTGGGAAGTTTAACATGTGCTAAGATGTTCGAGTGATGGCATCGATGAAATCCATTTCGAACTCGAGTGACATACGCTGATCATATATATATGATATATGAATATCAACAGTCATGGAACTAAAGACTCCGCAATCACATTCCATACTAATGCGTGGTGCATCGGATACTGATTCTAATAGGAAATCGCTTCTATCAAACGCTTCATTGCGTTTATCTAACGATTCTGCATGAAGAAACGATTTCAGTGCCGTCAACACTTTATTATCTGTCCTTCCTTCTGCTTCATAGTACTTAATGGTTTTCTGTTGTAGATGTATGATGGCTATGGAGCAATGTGAGCCAGCGACATAAACTGGCACCAAAAGGATTTGTTTGCCAAATATATCTATTTTCCGTGTCCAACGCTTAACATGCTCGTACCCACTCTCCATCAGGTTTTCGCTCAGAGCGCTCGACCAATAATTTTAGGTAAAAATTTATGACATTATCATTTACCCAACTGCTAACGTATAGAGAAACAATATCAGAGAAAGTCATTGACAAATTAAATTTTTTTATCATGTCTTCCATCGGTAAAGTTGCAAAACTGGTACAAGACTGGCACTTAAAGTAGTGGTAGCTTGTCGGTGTAAATTATATGGAACAGGGCCGCTTTTTAGTCCACTTGTAGTGGCGTTGTTGATAGCTACATCACACAGCACACGGTCATCATCATTTAAAACATTCTGTTCTTCTGCCTGCTGCGACATTGTAAAATCTGCAATTCCTGGTATTTTTTTTCTTCCACTTCTCGTTGTTTCTCTATTTCTTTCTGTACTCTTCTTTTCTGCCACGGCGTTGTACTAAATATTCTATCTGCAGTTCGTGGTTTTTTCATGACCTCTTCCATCGGTAAAGTTGCAAAACTTTCAATCAACTCTAATTCATCAGTAGTGAAAGGCAACTTAATTATGATATTTCAGTATCAACGGAACATGCACATATGTATGTTTTTTTTTTTTTTTTTTTTTTTTGGATTCGCCATGGAGGTGTAAATCTTCTAAAGATGCTAGCAGACCGACCTACTAGCATGCGCGATTCACCAGACAAACAGTCTCATGTGATGCCTACGTACTAAAACCACCCCCGGCCTACGCTGGCTCTTTTTTTCAACCACTCTTCTATTTATTTCTTCATCTCTGCGAACCTGTTGCATTATAGCAACGATTATGCTGCAAGCTTTGTTCCAGGAGTCTTCATCCTTTAGCATAAAGTTAATCACGCCATTTGGTGTAAGGTGATTAACTCTCTAAGATGCACAAATCGGGTACATTCCATGAGAACATGGCGCGCATTTTCCGGCTGGTTTGTGCAGTACAGGCAATGCGGGTCATCTGCATGTTTAAATCTGTGCAGGTACTCCCGAAAACAGCCATGCCCTGTGAGGAACTGCGTGAGGTGGTAATTCAGAGTTCCATGTTTTCGGGCCACCCAGACTCTGATGTTGAGTATTAATTCAAACGTCCAACGTCCCTTGGTTGAGCTTTGCCAACGCTCCTGCCAGGAGGCAGTTAGTGTGTCACTCTGATCATGTGTGGCAGACTCTGCCCGTCTCGAAGCATATATCGCCGCCAACTCATTAATGTCCATGTCCACTGGTTTACAGTTTGCAATGACGCTTATTGCGTCATCTGAAACCGTTCGGAACGCGCAACATACCCTTATCGAGTTTAGTCGATACACGGAAGCAGCTCCTTTAATGTATGATTTATGTTTCGTTGCACAGGACCACACTGGTGCAGCGTATCGGATGATCGATTTGTTGACTGCCGCAAGCAGCTCACGCACTGGTTGTCTGGGCCCTCCAACGTTCGGCATAAGCCTTGCTAGGGCTGCGTAGGTCTTTGACGCTTTCTCGCTTGAGAATTTGAGGTGATCCCTGAAGTTGAGACGACAATCCAGTAGGACCCCTAAATACCTAATGAAAGGTGCGGACGTTATGTCTTCTGCCCCGACTCGAATGCTTAGGGTTTCAAGTTTCTTCCTGCTGCTGATTAAAACTAGCTCAGTTTTATGGTCCGCTAACTCTAGACCAGTCTGCCAGAGCCAATTTTTGATATTTACCACGGATGAGTTGCATTTCTCCTGGAGTTCCGGGAGCGTCTTTGCCACTGCGACTACTGCAATGTCATCTGCGTAGCCAATTATCTCTACTTCATCTGGTAGAGACACGCTAAACACTCCGTCGTACATCGCATTCCATAAAATTGGACCGAGCACAGATCCCTGCGGTACACCAGCAGTAGTGTTGTACCTTTCTGGGCCTATTTCTGTGTCATAAAGAAGCGTTCGATTGCTCAAGTATGACATCACCATTCTAAGAAGGTACTTTGGTACACGGAGATTCTCCAAGGAGCGTACTATATTGTACCATCTTGCCGAGTTGAACGCATTTTTAATATCCACGGTAACTACAGCGCAATACTGTTTTGTGCCCCAGAGCCATCGTTCACCAGCGATTGCATTCAGAGCGATATCACGGACTCTGCTTACTGCATCGATGGTACTCCTGTCCTTCCTGAAACCATACTGGTTTTTGTGTAGTCCATTCGGACCCTCTGTGACCAATTCGAGGCGCCGACATATGATACGCTCCAGTATCTTACCCATTGTGTCCAGCATACACAACGGCCTATATGATGATGGCTGATCTGGCGGCTTGTTACCTTTCGGTATCAGCACCAATCTCTGCCGCTTCCAGCAAGAGGGAAAAATACCCTCTTCCAGACATGTATTCAACACTCTAAGGAAGACGTCTGTATTCCTCTGTATTGCATGTTTTAGGACACTGTTGGGGATTCCATCCAAGCCAGGGGTCTTCTTGCTGCCTGTTTTTTTGGAGGCGTCCAGAAGCTTATCTGCCGTAATTGTGGGAATGGGCTCCAAGACAGCTTCCCTTGTGCAATGTGTACGCTCATGTTGCGGGAAGAGGTTTCGCACAATATCAAACATAGCCGCTGCACCGATCGGCGCTGGGCCGGCGACTCCTCCCAGGCGTCGTTTGACAAGTTTGTAAGCTCCTCCCCAAGGGTTGTTGTTGAGGTCTTCACATAGGTCCTGAAAATGTATGCTTTTACTCCTTTGGATGGATTTCCGCAACTCAGCACGTTTCGCCTTGTATTCGGCCTGCCGACGTACAAAATTTTCTGATCCCCTTGCTCTTTGTGCTTGCCTTCTGGATCTGATGCACTCCCTTCTTAGCTGCGCTATGCACATATGTATGTATATCAAGTCATATGAAAGATCAACGCACAATATGCAAAAAAGAAACCAGTTTAAGGGGACAACACTGTCTTGATTGCCTTCTATCAAGAGACTGAAAAGAGATAGCCACGATTGGCAGGGGCAACAACGGCTGGCAACATTCAACCTTGGAAATTGTCTCCATAAAATCGGAAGTTGCAGCTTATGCCATGTCCTAGAATAAGATATAATGCAGATTTATATTTAGACTCATACAATTCAAAACAATTTTGTTTTAATTAGCTACGAGACTAACTTATCAGAATTTTATAGCAGCACTGACACAATGAGCGCGTTCAGCAGGACCAATCGCTGACCTTTTTCCGAAGTCTGATGCAATTTAATTTACAGCTTAGGAATGTTGAACAGAAAAAGCTGATTAAGAGACAACAATGGATGACAATCTTGCCTACAATTAAGATATTCTCCATTCCACTCATCTTTGAACACATATTAACAACATAAATAAATATTTCCCATTAAGTCTTGTCCCGGCACTTTGCTAATTCTTCCCCTTATCCTTCTTAACTCACCGCCTAAACATTTTCTCAAAAATACCCTTTTTATTTCTTTTTTACAAACAAAACACAGCTGATTAAAGTCCGCTGACTTCAAGTAATCAAAGTATTTTTATGATGGATTTTTAGTCCGCCTCTTGTGGTTGCTGCTCCTGCATAGGTTGGCCATCGTCATCTGCATACATTAACATACAAATTGTCAATTGCTGCGACATTGTAAAATCTGCAATTCCTGGTATTTTTTTTCTTCCACTTCTAGTTGTTTCTCTATTTCTTTCTGTACTCTTCTTTTCTGCCAAGGCGTTGTACTAAATATTCTATCTACAATTCCTGAGTGTGATTTAGCAATGATTTAGTGTGTATGGATATATTTGAATGATAATTGAATACTACCATTAAAAAGGTTGTCCCCGACCAGATCCCAAAAGTTTTTTGCTTGGTGATTTTGTGTTCCACTGTGTCAATAGTTTATCACTGATCTTCATCTTTTGTTTATTTTTTGAAAGCCCATAATTACCAGCATACATTAACTTTAGAATATCGTTAGCTATTATAGATTGTGTAGAAGAGGTTATAAGTTTTAGTTGTCAAAAATAATTGCACTTCAAACGGGAAACTTCTTCTGTATTGAGTTTTGAAGACAATTATTTTTGACAACTAAAACTTATAACCTCTTTGCACTTCAAACGAGAAACTTCTTCTGTATTGAGAACAAACTGTTGAATAAACAAATAATAAATATTTAAATTATTATATGAAAGGAAAATGACCATCAAAAAAATAAATAAAAATGTATAAACCAGCTTACTTTGCTATAGTAAGTAGTTTCACGATCAAAGGCTGATAATGAATTCATCTAATGACAGAGCAAGCAAAATATCTTAGGATGGCTTTAAAATCAATTCTCTCTTACCCGTACTAACATGCTCTCGAATCGATATACGCAATTTGTTGTACTAACAATAGTAAAAAAAATATCAATGCTCTCTTTTCGATAATTAGAGAAGAAGAAGTAACACATTTTTTATACCATATACTTATGGCACACACTTATACACTGCCTGACAACCGCTTAGCTCTTCATATGATCATCTTAAAAGCTTTATTCGTTTGGCTGTTATTAGGCTTCAAAGGCAGGAAGTATAGGATGTGCTAATCTGTTGTCGGGCAGTGTATCTTTGTAGAGCAGGTCACCCGCATCTAGCAATTCTTTCATAGTTAAAATTATAGAAAATATGTTGATGTCCATTGCCTCAATAATAAATCAATCTATGTGTAGAAATAAAGTGAAATAAATTCTCTAAGATTATCAATTGAAATTTATGTCGTGGAAGCTATTGAAACCTTAGTTTAGGTTTTTTTTATATACCCTTATTTATCCTTTGCTACAATTTCTTTTAAATTGTATAACCCTTCGAAATAAAAAAGTAAAATTTTAATTCACAAAATTTTCACTTGATTTTTGCATAATTAATTCCTATAGAATTCAGCACAATTATGATTGTGTCTGTCGCTATAGAAACAAGTTAAAGGGTCCATAGACGGTCAAGTAAAAATGCTTGGCAACCAACAATATTCTCTAACAAAATTTCATTGCAAATGAATGGAGCAATCGCATGCGTAGTTTTTTTCTTCTTTATACTTGTTGCACACAGATCGTTTGTTATTTTCTTTTTATTCGGATTGTATATTTTTTTGCCGATTACTGTTCAAGTGGTTGTTTGTTTTCATTATTTAGCTTCGTTACACTTTTTATACTCTTCAAATTCTGAATCATTACGTATTATATTTCCTATATAAGCAAGTAATTTACGAAAGCTTTCGACACATTTGTAATTTCGCACCAAAATCTATTGGGAAAATAGACATGTGCTAAGATATTCGAGTGCTATAAGTACATCTTCAATGTTGGTATATGAAAAATTAAGTTTAAACGTACTGCGTTGATGGCATCGATGAAATCCATTTCGCGTTCGAGTGACATACGCTGTTAACTAAAGTTGCTTGCTGCTCTTCTTTCTACTATTCGGTTTGCTCTTGTAGTATTGTGTGCAAATCAACACTTGAAATACAGTCTTCATTCAATGCAATCTAAGAATATTTAATTCCTGTTTTCTAAAGAAAAGTTTTAAAATACTCTTAATCTAAATAATATTTATTATAAATGTCCACAGTCGCAGTCGAAGTAATAGCGAAAGAAATGATAATGACTGACAGTATTCAAACGCTGAGCAGAATACTTAAATGTCAGATTTCAATATAATGATGAAAAATATCGGGATATATTATATAATTGATGATTACAACATATTGCTCCCACATAGGTATATAACTGACTGTTGAAATATGACATTTTGTGTTTTCCTACTAGTCCTTAAAGTTTTTGACGTTACTACACGACACACGATTTTTTTTATTTTATTTATTTATTTGATTAAAATGTTTAAATCTTCGATTAATAATATTTTGTACATATATCCAATCGCTATAAACAATTTTTCTTATTTTCTTCTTCTCTTAATTCCTTATAATTTTTTTAAATTCTGACCCAACACACATTTGTAATTTCGCACCAAAATCAATTGGGAAGTTTAACATGTGCTAAGATGTTCGAGTGATGGCATCGATGAAATCCATTTCGCACTCTAGTGACATACGCTGATCATATATATATGATATACTGATCTCATAGAAGCGACAATTATGACTTCCAGGTATAATAAATATGATGATTGAATCTGAGGAAAACGTAATAAAAGAGGAATATTTATATAAGATTCAGAAAAACCTTAAATTCTATGATCTAAAATACAAAATCTAAAATAATGAGATCTACAACTTTCATTTATTAAAATTCACATACATACATGGAGTTTAAAAACAAGAAGCTGATTCAGATACTAATTTTTTTTTGCTTTTTAGAAATTATGTTTCCAGCAAGAGAAACAGCCGCTGCATTGCTAGCTGGTATAAACGTATTTGCATCTTCATACACTGAAGTTACTAGAGACACTGGTATATATTGTATTTGGAGTATAAGAAATTCGATCAGTAGGTGTTCCGTCAACAGTCTGGGGTTGATTCAGCAGCCGTTTGAAATAATCAAACGGTATGCTGGCGTTACAAATTGCAACTATTTATTCTAGCTTTCTATCATACCTTAAAGACTAACAATTCATATGTAACTTATACCAATACATAATTAAAATGTAGCTTATCATAAGAAAAGATAAGCAAGAGTGTAATAAAAGCTATTGGAAAGAAGAGAGCATAAAGAAGAAGCTCTTGCCTTCTTTCTCTTCTGAAGTTCTTCTATTACACTGAGAAACAAAATACTTGACTCAACTGAAGAAAAATATAAATACTAATTATTTGTTTTCTTTCATTAAGATAAGTAGTATGATGGAACTCCTAAAATTATTATTATATTGATTACAAAATGAAGGTGTCAAAAAGAGATTTCTTTTCTGATTTATAGCCATATGGCGGATGGTTGGGTATGAGAGAAGAGAATGACAATTACTGACCAAAAAATATATATTTAAGGAGGAGGAAAGGAGTGAGATCAAATCATATTTAAAACATACCTGGCGCCGATGTCATTGTTTTGTAACACCATTTGCCGCCAATGCATAACTGGATATTCTCATAAGAGAGGCCCATAGCCAGGGTGATCTGCATTGTTGACTTACAAAGGCTGAGAGATTTGCTTAGAAGTTCTTAAAAGATACAATTCTACATTCATCTTTGATATGTTGCCTTGAAACCTACATTACTCATATGTCTTACATGCTTCTTTAAACTAATCAATTAAATATAATACTGCTCAACCACTAATTGCTCCTTAACTATTGACCTTTAGTATTGTACATGCCAATATCTCCTGTTTTGGGGTAAAAGATATCCCGACTATAGAGCATCCATATGTTTCTTATATAAATTATGAATCATACAAAAATATTAAAAAACAAAAGGCAAATTTCAACACAGTTTTCTGTTTATATAGTTCTTATCATCTGCAACGAAATGATGCCCAACAGATACAAAAGAATAAACAACCAAACTCTTCGTTTAGCTTTGTTTGCAAAAGAACATCAAATAATTAAATTATTTCTTGGAAATAAACTCAGTTTTGTGTTATTACATGTGTTACTGGAATTTGAGTGCGAAAAAAAAATGTAAAATTGAAAAACGGTCCCATAGACAAATATACATAAAAAGTGGAAGAATAATATAAGATACTAAACAATTTCTCTTATGTTGTATATGCATTACGTATAAAATATTTTCATTGTATTCTAGTTACTTAATTATTGTGATTTTTAAACATTTTTCATTCTAAGTATATGATTGAGTAGATTTATACCTTTGCCCTTATTATCTGATTCAATGAATTCAATAAGTACAAAGGACAAGTGAATTTACACAATATATAGAGAAAATCGCATTTATCATGTTGAATGTCTTGAAAAGAGAACTGAGAGTGACGAAATTATAATAATATATATGTTTACCGTGTTCAAGCAATAATTTCCAGCAAATTATATCATTTAATTTTATTTTATTTTGGAATTAATGAAGTTTTAGTGAACAGGTTTATCCTTTTAACAAAATTCTGTCAAGAATTGCCAAATGTCACTTAATTGTAAAAAGGCATTTGATTTAGTCTCGTACGACAGAACTTGACCATAAGACAGACAATTTATATCTCAATTTTTCATAATAATGAAACTCATATTTCTGGAAATATTACTATACAAATGTTGTAATTTTCTTTTGTTATGTTTAGTAAAATCATTCCATCTTTAAACAAATTCTGAATCTTTTCTTTTATTGCAACTAGTTTCAAAAGAAATTTAAACTAACGGGCAATTTTAAGCGGGCTTAGCTGATGCTTATCATTTTGTTGGGACTCCTGATTGAAGACATTTGGGTCATTTTCATCATCACTCTTTGCAAAATTGGCGAAGTGTAGGAGGGCACACACAAATGAAAAGAATAAATGAAATTCGCTCACAGCATGAGCACATATGATTGAACAGAAGAGCAAAAATGCAACTGTAGAGGAGAGAGAGAGAAAAGCATCTTCGGCTGGTGGTCGGTTATTCGGGCACTTGTTCGTACGCTCTTCGTGTACGCTCTTTATTAAAACACACATTTTTTATCTCTCTCTTACTCATGCATTAACATATATTGTCTACACTACCAATGTGCAATGTGTGTCGTCTCTCTACGGCTCTCAGTATAACTTTTGTTATTTAACATTTATCTACTTTTCTAACACTGATCCGTATGCGCAGCCATCTTAAGGAGCATTTCGAGTTACTTCCGACATTTCATTTTGTGTGGAAGTCTTGCGCTCATCAGTCAGTGCGGTGTTAAAAAAATAAAAATATTCAATAATGAAACAAAAAATTAATAAAAATAGAATTAAAAACTTGAAATAAAAAAATATATAAAATGTGCAAAAGAAATAAAAAGAATTAAAACAAACTACAAAAATGTTCCAAAATTAGTTTGCCTTGGCAACAACATTTGAACGTTTTAAAAAAAAAGTAAGTAAATTTTAATTTTTTTTTATCTTAAATTAATGTAATAATAATTAAAATAAACTGAAACTCTTAGCGTCATTTTTTCGTTTTTTTTTTTCTTATTGTCTTTCATTCATAGAATATATGTGTGTGTGTCTGTGTCTGTTTTTTCCAATTCCTTTACCATAATTATTGCGCATTCTTTTTATACATTTGCAGTTAGAATTTTTTTTTTTCTGATAGCGTCACTTTCACATTGTGCTTTTGCTCTGCCGCCTTTTTCGTTGTTTTCTTTTCGTGTCATTTCGTCAACCATTATTGTTCATTTTGTTTTGCTTGAAAACGAATAAGAGACAAAAGCAAATAAGCAAATTTGTGTAATAACTAGCAGCGACAGCAGAGAGGATTTGAAAAAAATTACTCTCTCTCTCTCTCTCTGTCTCTCTCTCTCTTTAATTTGCCGTATGGTCGTTATTTGATCATTTCGTTTCCATTTTACTTTAACAGTTCACACACATACATATATTTGTCATTTTTATTTGTATTTTCTCATCTTGCTCTCTCGCTCATTGTCTTTTAAAGAGAGTTTCGATTAACTCACTAGCTTATTCACTCATTTTTATTTGCATTACCGCCATCTTGAAATATGTTTTTCCTTTTTCAGGTTTCACAGCCAAAATTTACAATTTATAAACGGTTATACATACTTTACTACCCCCCGTCTGTCCGTCATTGAGCTTTATCTCGTGAACCGTAGTAGGAATTTAGATAATTTTTTTTCACTGCTATCTTTTACTTGTGTGTGTTCTGTTGTAAGTTTTGTGCCTCATGGCGGCTTTTGTTTCTGTGACAAGATCATCATAATTTATCTTAAGGGTTTCTTTGAAAACCCCATCATCATCATTTAGTGTGCTGTGTGTAGTAAATGAAACACCTCTTAAATTAAACGATTTGTGCAGTCTTTTTAATTTGATAGTCTTTGTTGACACTATCAAATGCATTAGGCGGCGGCACTGCACTGTTCAGATACTATAATCGTACATCATCTCATACATTATAAACAATTAAGATTCTAATGAATTGCAATTTATTTCCTTTTTGTAAAATTTTATTCGTACATGATGGATGTACCACGCATATGTGCAATCACATTTGAATGTTGTAAACATGCTGTGGGTGGCTGATGTTCTTTTTGATGATGATGATACTCGTAGTCAACAATAGTCGTCATAGTCGTGGAGACTGTGAATTTTTGTATGGAGTCTAAAATTGAATTTTATGCTGCGTGCTATGCTAGTTGTAGTAAAATCATCATTTGATAATATGTACGACGTAGCTTCTTTGTTTATTCATGCATTCATTCAGTCAGTTATACATTTTCTCATTTATTGCCTCACACCTTGTTTGTTGTGAGTGGTTTTCCCCATTAAATTCATCTAAACAATGACACGACATAAATTTAAACGGATTTGCAAAATTGCCGCGAGCATTTTAACTCCTCAAACAACTTCAGTTCAACTTCTCCCCGACCCAATTCGACCTTAACCGTATAACCGACCCGCTGGCAATGACGGTGACTGCTGTTGTAAGCATCATCATGCAACACATTCTCAAAACTCCTGGTAGTGACAATGATGCTTTGCTTTCTTGCTTGCTTTGCTGTCAAGTCAATTGAAACTCATTTAAAATGCTTTAAAAATTGGTCTCACTTTTGACATATCTGCATTGAATGGCTACGAAGATTTTTTCATACGCATACACATAATTTTATATTATTTTGTTTCTTGTTCCCTGCGGAACCTGTGTTGTGTTCTTCTTTCGGTATTCTATTACCCTTCTACGTTCAAAAAAATGTTATTCAAATAATCAAGGAGAAGCAGATCTCCAAAAATCTTAAAGCTAGTATCCTGAATTTGCGGTACACTGAACTTGCTGTATTTTTAAACCTAAACTTTGAGCTTTAATATGATTTTAGGTATCCCATAGTCGAACTAACCCGACGACTATAACTTACTAACTTTTTTTTTTCTTTGCTTGCTTGAAAAGTGAAAAACTTCATCATCTTTAGAGCACTTACTGTGCCGCCTTCATTGCTTTATGCATATGTGTTGGAATTCATCTGTGGCAGCAGATTCAACTTTAGTTAAAGTCCAAGAAGAATACAAAAACATGAATCACAAAAGAATATATGAAGAAATTGAAAAAAGAGAAAAGAATAATAAAGTAAAATGAAAACTTTTTGCATTATTATATTGTCAATTGGCAACGGTGCGTATGTGTAACTTATACATTGTCGCTGTCTACTTCTAATTCCAGTTAACTTTTTCTCAACAGTATTCACTTTATTTGATGACGATGACGGATGAAAATGAGTTTTCATTTTTGGTTTTTCTATACTCCTTTCTGTGTAACTCCTTAATTAATTATAAGTAGATGCTTTATGCATAAAGTTTTTAATTATTAAAAATATATATTCATACAATATGTTAATTTTCAAAAAATCTAAATTAACTGGCCCATAATAACTTCTTTAGAGTTATCCGTCATATTCATGAATCTCGATTCCTCTTCTAAGCTAAGGGTTTGCCGCGCCTGAATGCAATGCAGTTTAGCAACCAGGGCAAATAGTTTATTTGAATTTATTCATTACATTGAATAAACTTTAGGCGGAGTAGTGGCCGAATTGCACGTCGGTATTCGGTTTGCTGTATATCACAAAATACTTCTATCGCTGTTGGATCCAAACCAAATGCTGAAAATAATCCAACTCCTAACTCCATGATACTCAGTAACACTAACGGCAAACGCCGTGTAGGTCCTTCTCTCACTAGTGTACTATACGATCACGCTATTCAAAGAAAAAAATTACCACTATTCCCAGTGTCGCATGTGTTTCTGGATCCTACTTTAACATGACGAGGTGTGAAATGACAAATACACAATTTTATTATAATTGTAAATCCTACTTTTCAAATTTGTCGGTCCTCCAATGGATGTGAAATACAATAATTTTGGAAAAGCAGATGCTGATGATTTTTTCAACTAAAAAAAAATTGACTAAAATGACACTACTCCTACATAGAACAATCTCAAGAATTTGCAAGATATTTCGTTAAAATTTGATCCAACCAAATTTATTCGTGCAGCTCTCTGATCGATACCAACAACAGTTCTGTTGTTGACCTTACCAATAAAAACCGAAGTCGCTAATAGCCTTAGGATTACCTGTTCTTCCCCATTATTGGAAGTCCATATTGGTTTAATTTTTATCTTGTACAATAGGATTTATAAATGGGCTCGCCGTTTAAGACAACTGGAGAAGGACAAGTGGCACACACCTAAGCGTAAAGGTCGTGTAGACCGATTTATCAGAATTTACTGCGGTGTTCCACCTAACTAGCCAAGGATCAATAATTCCAAGCTGCATCAAACATGCGGATGCTAGAAACGCTATATCATCTGCATATGTTGCTACAAGCAATTGTTCGTCACCGTGAACCGGAAAATCTGCCGTATGGAGTGTGAACTGTATATCACCCAATATACTATCCTGTGGAACTCCTGCCGCGAGCATCAGCAATCGCTAAACATAGCGGCGGCTAACTTATTGTTCCAGCTGAACTCATAGTCTTTCAATTAAACTGAAATTGTTGGTGGTTTTTTTTAATAAGTATTTTTCCCTCCCTGATTGGCCTTATAACGTCTTACAGTTTCTGGATTAAATGCTGTCCTGACATTCATTGTTTTTTTGGTCGTCGTTGCCCCTGCAGTATTTGACACTTGATTGTTCGCATTTGACGCAATTACAAAAACATCAATGCTTAATGTCATATCTGACGATCTTTGTCCCTTACTAGTTTTTGCAGCTTTTTAGCGCCTTACGGTTCCTGGTTTGTTAGCCTTTTTGCCCTTTAATATTATCGGACAAGTTGAATATTAATTATTACGTAATCTGCAGCTTTTTTTTTTTGCACCTCCAATTCCATCATCGATTAAATCGTAAGCATAAACGTCTATAGATTGAATTTTTCTCTGCTAATGGTTCTGATGACATATTACGAACGGATCTTGCACTGCGCGATATACTGACTGTTCTGGTCATTGAGCTACGACGTTGGGTCTGCATCAACGACGATATTTTCTTTCATGACATTTGTATATTATTCAAAAACTTTTGTCATGAAGGTGTGAAAGTTAGGTGGTAAACTTCATGATTTCATTAGGTTCTGTTTTGTTAATATTCCGATCCGTGAAAAATTTGAGTTTTATAATAAAAAAATGTTAAACAAACGTTGTAAAGCGTCCAAAATTGTCTGCTTCCTTTAGCAATGATTGAGTGTGTATGGATATATTTGAATGATAATTGAATACTACCATTAAAAAGGTTGTCCCCGACCAGATCCCAAAAGTTTTTTTGCTTGGTGATTTTGTGTTCCACTGTGTCAATAGTTTATCACTGATCTTCATCTTTTGTTTATTTTTTGAAAGCCCATAATTACCAGCATACATTAACTTTAGAATATCGTTAGCTGTTATAGATTGTGTAGAAGAGGATCTACCTTTTTCAACACACTGGCTACATTGACAATCCTGAAATTATTATTATTATATCTTTAATTAATTTCAAGAAATCGGATTATTGTGTATTACTTACAGTATTACTTGAATTTTCACTATCATCGTCTTGCCAAATTGAACATATATTGTGATTTGAAAAAATTCCTATATATAACCCGTTAGTATGTACGACCATCTAAAAACTACGCTCTGTGTACAATATTGTGGGCAATCTTTGTCTTGATGGAACTAGTAATAAAAAAGAAAATAAAAATAAAAAAACTCCATACTTACGGTGCACGCTAGGTCGAAATCTCTTTCTTAACCATATTGCCTGGGATCATCTTCATCTGTCACTTGGTCTGACCAACTCTTAAGTTCATCACCCAGATACTTAATTAAGTAGACCAAAATTTCTGGTTGCTCGGGTGCCTGATTTCTCAGGTATTTTAAACTCGATTGAACAATAGGCATGTGTTCATTCTTTGTGTAAAGGGGTGGCAATGTATTTGAGTCTTGTGAATTGCTGTACTGTATATAGGAAATATAATACGTAATGATTCAGAATTTGAAGAGTATAAAAAGTGTAACGAAGCTAAATAATGAAAACAAACAACCACTTGAACAGTAATCGGCAAAAAAAATATAAGCACGTAATTTACGAAAGCTTTCGACACATTTGTAATTTCGCACCAAAATCAATTGGGAAGTTTAACATGTGCTAAGATGTTCGAGTGATGGCATCGATGAAATCCATTTCGAACTCGAGTGACATACGCTGATCATATATATATGATAT
>JBAMAV010000663.1:0-46605 GCA_037043315.1 Amiota communis
CACTCTCATTTCCTACATACATTTTGTCTTTGCATATGAAATATTATACCTACACTAATATGTACATGTTGTTGAGAGGAACGTTGCGGTATCTCGCGAGAGTGGGGCAGCCGTAAGAAGTACTCAAAAATAAACCAAGCCTTCCATAACTTTTCAAACTGACAATTCGAAAATGTTCGTATTTGTCAAATATAAACCCCCTTTTCAATGTTAAAAAAGTATAGGTGTTTTTTTTTTGTTAATTTATTTTTATATAATAAGAAACAAATGTAAACAAATAGATGAACTATTGGGAAATAAAAAAAAAAAAAAATCTAATTGTTACTAATAAAAAGATAATTTATACGAGGTTGTTCAAAAGGTATCGCAAATTTTGAATCTAAGCGAGCTACGTATATCCGATTTTTTATTTTTTTGCTTGGATGTGTTTTGGGTCGTCTTCGATTTTCGTCTATTCCAAAAAATGGATCTCCTTAAAATGTTGTGTGAAAAACAAAATTAAGTGCGTGAACGCATTCCGAAAGATGACTGTGGCATATGGTGAAGCTACCTTGGAGCAAAGCAACGTTTAACGGAGGTACAAAATGGTCTCAGAGGGCCGAGAAGATGTGTACGACGAAGACACTAGTTCATCAACTCTAGACGAAAACATTGATAAAGTGAAGAAAATAGCATTGGCCAATCATTGAATCAAAGTTAGAGAAGTGTCTGAGGACCTAAACATATCGATTGGCTGGTGCCATTCGATTTAAACTAGTGATTTGGGCATGAGATGGGTCGCTTCCAAATCCGTACCAAAAATTGTTCAATTTCGACCAAAAACTGCATCGCGTTAACATTGCTCAGGAGCTGTTGGACACGGACGACCCAATTTTGCTCCAAAGGGTCATAACTGATGAAAAATCATGGGTTTATGGTTATGACGTGGAAACAAAAGCTCAATCATCTCAATGGAAGTTGCCGGATGAGCCAAGACCGAAAAAACCAAAAATCGAAGACGAGCCAAAAAAGTCCAAGCAAAACAGCTGTCAAAAATTAACTAAACATTCAAAATGACCGACTTTGTCAGCATAAGTGGGGGACATGAGTACCAACATAATGCCACAAAAAAAATCAAAATTAGGATATAAATTCGCGATACTTTTTGAAAAAATCTCGTATACATTCAATTTTTGAGTTATCTCGTGTGTATTACGAGGATGGGTCAATAAGTCCTTAGAAAATTCAACAGATGGCGCGACTACTGTAAACGGTCTGTTTTAATGCAGCATCACTACCGTCTAGGTATTCTGTGAAGTTTCAGCCAGATTGGTTGAGTTGTTGTGTGTTTCTCGTGCATTGAAGAAAAAAAAATTGTTTGTTTACAAAAATGGAGAAAATTGAGTTTAGATCTGTTATTAAACATTTTCATATAAAAGCCTTAACAGCAAAGGATAAAAAAAATGAGTTGGATTTAGTTCACGACACATCTGCTCCTTCACTTGCAACTATTTACAACTGGTTAAATGAATTTAAACGTGGTCGTACATCAACAAAGGATGAACCACGCTCAGGACGCCCTGTAGAGGTGACTAATCCAAAAATGATAAATAAAATCTATGATATGGTGTTAAGTGATCGAAGATTAAAGTTGAGTGAGATAGTTGAGGTTACAGGGATATCAAAAGGTAGCGACATTTCTATTTTACATGAAAAATTGTGTATAAAAAAGATTTCGGCAAGATGGGTGCCGCTTTTGCTCACAGTCGACAATAAACGCAATAGGGTAGTTGCCTCTAAAGCTCTGTTGTCGCTCATGCAACGTAATTCGAATGAGTTTTTTCATCGGTTTGTGACTGTAGATGAAACATGGATTCACCACTACACTCCCGAAACGAAAGAACAATCAAAACAGTGGATTATGAAAGGCGAACCATGTCCAAAGAAGGCGAAAACCGTAAAATCAGCTGGTAAGGTTATGGCTACTGTTTTTTGGGGGATGCACGTGGAATTATTTTCGTTGACTATTTGGAAAAAGGAAAAACAATAATAGGGGAGTATTATGCATCTTTTTTGGACCAGCTAATAGAAAAAATTGAAGAAAAACGGACACATTTAAACAGAAAAAAAATCCTCTTTCATCAGGACAATGCCCGCGTTCACACATGTTTACGATCAATGGCTTAAATTGAAGAATTAAAGTTCGAATTTGTCGACCACCCACCGAATTCGCCAGATTTAGCTCCCAGAGACTTTTTCCTATTCTCAAACCTGAAAAAATGGCTCAGTGGACAACGTTTCTTTTCAAATGAAGAAGTCATCAATCAAACAAATGCTTACTTTGAGGACCTTCCAAAATCTTATTTTTCTGACGCGTTGAAAAAATTAGAGAAACGTCTAATTAATTGTATAGAGCTCCAAAGAGATTATGTTGAAAAAAAAAAAAAAATTTACCAAAAAAAAAATTGTTTTAATGCTTTTTTCTAAGGACTTATTGATCCACCCTCGTAGTACTAAATCATTTATACCTATTTCTACATTTATGGTCCAATGGTATCTACTAATACAATTTCAAATGCTTTTGTGGGTGTTTCTGTTAAAGTTAATGGTGTTTTTGTGTGTGTTGTTGTTTTGGCCAGTTGACACTTATTACACCTTTTGACATAATTGGTTGTCTTTTATTATGTTTTTCCAGTGGTATTTTCTTTTTATTTTGTTTAATTTACGCGTGATGCCTGTGTTACCTCCTTGTATAGGGTCATCATGAAATTTAGACAGTATTGATTCTATTTTCGCATTTTCTTTGTTTATTTTGGTCACCTTTGGCAGTAGCGCTACTGTTAAATGTTGTAAACATTTATTGCCCATTTCTTTAAATTGATCAAGTGATACGAATTCGAAAATTTGTTCACTAGGTGCCAATTGGAGTTGCTTGATTGCTAGGTCAAAACCTTTTTTTAATGGAGATCATCAACATTTATTTTTGATATTATCGCTTTCCCATACTTCAATGAGCATTTAGTGGGTGTAAGCTTTAATTTCTTGAATTTTTTAACGTCATTACGATTATTAACTTCATAAACATTGGGCTTAATTATATTTTGCGATTTTATTTTAGAATTGTCTGCGCAGACTTTATTCAATTCTTGTCTTGTTTTTGATCTTGTTGTAATCAGTATTTTATGTACTGTATTATTCAGATTTTTTAACTCATCGATTGTTATTCGAGATAGTGCATCCGCTATATGATTGTCTTTGCCCTTTAGATATTCTACGTCATATTCTATATTCTATAGTAGAGCTTGGGTTTTTCATTGAAAACAAGTATGATAATGGTCTATGGTCTGATTTGACCAAGAAATGACGTCCATACACATAAGGTCTAAAATATTGAACTGCCCAATGAATAGCGGTAAGCTCTTGCTCACAAGTCGACTTATTACTTTCTCCTTGTATAAATGTTTTTGAGGCATATGCGACAGGCATTTGCAAGCCATTGTGTTCTTGACTCAACACAGCTCCACACACGTGTTTACTAGCATCTGTCGTAATGCAAAATTGTGTATCAAAGTCTGGGTATTGTTATAGAGTAGGTTGTACTAGTTCCCTTTTTAAATATTCGAATGCTTTATTGCATTCCTCGGTCCATTGAAACTATACGTTTTTCTTACATAGTCTTGTTTAGAAAGTTCAGCGAAGTTTTTTATAAATCGTCTATAATAATTGCAAAATGCAACAAATCGTCTTGCGCTATCAGCATACTTTGGTATTGGATACTTATAGATGATTTCATACTTTTTGTCATCAGGTAAAATGCCATTATCTGTGCACTTGTGGCACAAGTATGTAACCTCATGCATGAAAAAAGAACTTTTCTCAGGGTTTAGTTTTAAATCGTGTTTCCGGCACATCTGAAACACGTTAAGTTTTTTAGCATGTGCATTTCGGAACATCCGATCACAACCAAATCATTCATATATAAAAAAAACCTGTGAAGGTTTTAACCCAGTAAATGCTATGGTCATCATACGCTGAAATGAATTGGGCGCTATTTTAAGTTCGTACGGTAGACGTTTAAAACGATATGAACCATTTATTGTTGAGAATGATGTTAAGTTTCTTGATTTTTCTTCTAATTCAATTTGATGGAATCCGGACATCAGGTCTAAACATGAGAAATACTTTGCTCGTCCTAATTGATTAAGTATGTCTTCAATCCTTGGTAAAGGAAAGAACGATGCACAAAATCGGTCAAAATTGGCCTAACTGGGGATTACAAAAGATCATAATTTTCTGACAGTTTTGACCTCGCTGAATCGAAAAATGATACTTAGAATGTTGTAAACCCTGAGGAAAGTGTAGAAAAACCACCCTCATCCCTTAATCCCAAAATATGAATATAAGTTTTAGGGATGTAGATTACGAATTTGACGTCTGATTTTCGGAATTCAAACTGATGCATCTTATCCCTTTCGTGCCTCTGGTACATATATGTTCCTGTACGAGAGGCAGGAAGGGGTTATATGGTCGATAAAACTTAAGAATTTGAGCTAAGTTAATAGAACTGACTAATTAGGGTGATTTAGGGATTTTGATAGCCAAAAACAATATGGCGGACAAGAATTCAAAAAATGAATGCGAGCTCTTAATGCTTTTCTTAACTATAGAGAATATTAGCAGGCATTTCTTTCGAAAATTGCCTTTGCGTTGGACACTTGTATTTTCCTGATTTTCTTATTTATAACATCAAACATTTCCTCCGAATTCGCCTTCAATTTAGGTGGATTAACTCTAACTGATTTATATAGATATACATGTGGGTGTTATCAAGTTAGAATGGCCAGTAGGTACTTTGCTGACCATGTTGACTCTACTGGAGACTTTAACTGCCAAATCGCAAAGGAAACTGCAAAATTAAATTATCATAAATATGGCATTGATTTAGAACTCCAGAACAGTTTACTTCTAAAAGCCCAAATTCGTTCCGGACATTCGAATAGCTTAAGGTATTACGTGTATGTGCTTATAGATAAAACATTGGAGGGCCTTCCTTCAATAATTGGACGCAGTTGTGGCTGCAAAGTTGGTAATAGGGTTAATGGATGTTGTTCCCAAGTAACACTAATAATTTGGTACTATGATTACGCAAGATTTGAAGACATTCAAAAACCTGGAATACATGAAAATGTTGTTTTCCCATCCGAGATACAGTCTGGTGAATCAGATACGTCAAATGAATCACAAGACGAAGAATGAATACGCTACATTTATTTGTTTTGGAGGATGAATTAGACGTGATCATCTTGCCTTGACTGGCTGGATATCCCTAGCCAAACCTCCACTAAATGGATATGACCTTCTAGCCTTCACTGGCTAGATATTCCTAACCTAACATTAACTTGTTCGACATCACTATCTTGCCATCATTAGTTGGATTTTTGTAGTCTAATACTAATTGATTGGACGCGAAAATCTTACCTTGACTGGCTGGATATCCTAGGTCTGATCTCTACTGAATGGACATGATCTTCTTGCCTTTATTGGCTGGACATCTCTAGTTTAACCTTAACTGAATAGACATGACTTTCTTGCCTTGACTGGCTGGATATCCCTGGTCTAATCTTCACTGAATGAACATAACCTTCTTGCCTTGACTGGCTGGATATTCTTGGTCAGATTTTCACTGAATGGACATGACCTTCCTGCCTGAATATCCCTGGTCTAATCACTGGTTTCACTGGCTGGATATCCCTAATCTAACGTAAACCTTTTGCACTTACTTATCTTGCCTTCATTGGCAATTCTAATCTTGATTGATTGGACATCATCATCTTGCCTTCATTGGCTAGTTATCTCTACTCTGACTTTAAATTATAGAATATCTCTTTTCTTACCAGTTTATTTTTTACTGATTGGCCCTTAACTGGTTGGTTTGTCAGCTAGCAGTTTTTTGTTAATTTGTCTATAATCTACTACAAGTATATATCTTCGCCATCTTCTTTCTGTTGAATTCGGAAGTGGTTTCTTTGGAACCAGTAATATTGGGTTATTGTATTCGGATATTGATGGTTCAACAATTCCATCCTTTATTAATTTTTCGACCTGTCTGTGTACTTCTTGTTTATGTGCTTCTGGTATACGATAATTTTTAATATAGGTTGGTGTCTTATCACCCAGTCTTAGTTTTTGTTTATAAAAATTGTTTGCAGTTATTGGTTCTTCCTCCAAGCCAAAGATATTACTGAAGTCTGTACACAACTTTGTAAGCTTTTCTTTATGTAATGTGGGGAATGTTAGTTTTGCTAAAACCTTTTCTATTCTATTTTTGTTGTCGACTACATATGGCAGTATTTCGTACTTGTCTATTGATTCATAATTAATTTTATTAAATTTTGGTGTTACGTCCTCTGTTGTAGTATTTAGTATCCTGATTAGTGCGTTTGTACTATTTGTGATGGTGTGTGCTCTAATTACCCCAGGTTGTGGTTCTTGATTGAATATCACAACTGTCTTTTCTTTGTTAATTTTTGCACTTGTCTTATCACTTCCGATCTAGCAGGCAATATTACACTTTTATTATCTATTGTATGTACTATAATAGAAATTTGAATTTCAGTATGAAAATTCCCTGGTCTCAGTATCAACCAATCTTGTTCATTTTGAAAATCAAGCTTAGAGTTATACTTTTTCATGAAGTCTATACCAAGTATTACATCACATGGTATGGGAAAATTTTCTTCTACTACGTGAAATTCATTCCACTAAACCTAATAATTGTATTGTACCCTGACCTATTCCACTTATTCTGGTTTTTATATTTTTATTTAAGTTATTATATGAGTTTTGGCAGTTTTTTAATATAGAAATATCTAATAATAGTTGATTAATTGTTATTTCTACAAATATACTCAGACGTACGTTCAACTTGTACATTTTTGCCTTTATTGTTGAATTTCTAAAGGGTTTTGTGAGTTTTCCGACAGTGTAAGTCTTACTGCTCTATTTTTGCTATTGTTATTGTTGTGGTTGTTATAATAGTTATTATTATTTTCCCAGTTATAACTACCTCCACGGCCTCTTCCTCGGCCGTTTCCCCGGTAGTTGTTCCTTAGATAGTTGTTTCCGCGGTTGTTTTCCAAAATATTTCCATTACCTCGATATCTATTATTTCCACGATACATGTACGAGTATATAATGGATATCAATTTCAAAAACTGGTTTACAATATAGTTTCATAATAAGTTTACTCCATTATATTTTTTTTTTTTTTTTTGTGTTGATTACTTAGTTTATTTAAGTAAGACGTATGTAATGTAGTACATCATTATGTCTAACAAGCATCACAAATACCATATGTACGAGGCTGGTCAATAAGTCTTTTGAAAATCCAACAGATAGCGCGACTATTACTGTAAACGGTCTGTTTTCATGCATCATCACTACCGTCCAGGTTGAGTTGTGTGTTTCTCGTGCATTGAAGAAAAAAAATTTTTTTTTTTACAAAAATGGAGAAAATTGAGTTTAGATCTGTTATTAAACATTTTCATATAAAAGCCTTAACAGCAAAAGAAATAAAAAATGAGTTGGATTTAGTTTACGGCATATATGCTCCTTCACTTGCAACTATTTATAACTGGTTAAATGAATTTAAACGTGGTCGTACATCAACAAAGGATGAACCACGCTCAGGACGCCCTGTAGAGGTGACTACGCCAAAAATGATAAATAAAATCCATGATATGGTGTTAAGTGATCGAAGATTAAAGTTGAGTGAGATAGTTGAGGTTACAGGGATATCAAAAGGTAGCGACATTTCTATTTTACATGAAAAATTGTGTATAAAAAAGATTTCGGCAAGATAGGTGCCGCTTTTGCTCACAGTCGACAATAAACGCAATAGGGTAGTTGCCTCTAAAGCTCTGTTGTCGCTCATGCAACGTAATCCGAATGAGTTTTTTCGTCGGTTTGTGACTGTAGATGAAACATGGATTCACCACTATACTCCCGAAACGAAAGAACAATCAAAACAGTGGATTATGAAAGGCGAACCATGTCCAAAGAAGGCGAAAACCTTAAAATCAGCTGGTAAGGTTATAGCTAATGTTTTTTGGGATGCACGTGGAATTATTTTCGTTGACTATTTGGAAAAAGGAAAAACAATAACAGGGAAGTATTATGCATATTTATTGGACCAGCTTAGAGAAAAAATTGAAGAAAAACGGACTCATTTAAACAGAAAAAAATCCTCTTTCATCAGGACAATGCCCGCGTTCACACATGTTTACGATCAATGGCTAAAATTGAAGAATTAAAGTTCGAATTGGTCGACCACCCACCGTATTCGCCAGATTTAGCTCCCAGTGACTTTTTCCTATTCCCAAACCTGAAAAAATGTCTCAGTGGACAACGTTTCTTTTCAAATGAAGAAGTCATCGATCAAACATATGCTTATTTTGAGGACTTTTCAAATTCTTATTTTTCTGACGGGTTAAAAAAATTAGAGAAACGTCTAATTAATTGTATAGAGCTCCAAAGAGATTATGTTAAAAAAAAAAAAAAAATTACTAAAATGCTTTTTTCTAAGGACTTATTGACCCATCCTCGTATGTTGTGTTTTTCTATTAAGTTATATATGCTGGACAAATGGCTTTTAGAAGAAAGAATTCCCAACGACAAATAATGTGCAATTTTTAATTGGAATTAATTTTGAGCGAGTACATGCTAATATAGAATGTAATATAGAGAATAGTTTACTATTTTTATTATCTAATCATTGTACTTTTCATAAATTTGTTTATACAAAACATATAAACATAAAAAAAAAAACTAAAACATCAAAAGCTATGTTGTAATATGTACATGCTTTACATATTTAATGTAGAGTAGCTGTAACCTTGAGTGTTGTCTATAGCTACTTACCAAATTCAATTGAGAATAAAGCTCCAGCGTAGATTATGCTTATACAGCATATTCACACGCTGTATGGAATGCTTTGGTTGGCCTCTTGACACTTTGCGCATGCAAGTTCACTGACCACTTATCGACAGTTAAATCATATGCATGTTACACCAATACATGCAAAGCGTACTTTAAGATAGCTCAAGTGACTGCAGCGCTGAGCATAAGTAATTCATTAATAAAACATACTTAAACAAAGTCGGTTGTGTTTTATTGGTTCTACAATGTGCTTCTTTTTCATTTATACTACTACAGTTTAATTTCTGCATCGCGAACTCGATTATTATGCTTCACTGTACATCTCTGCTGAGTATACAATGAAAATAGCATGATACAATAAAACAAGGTAGCGACGTTTTGGCCCATGGTGTAAGAAATAGAGGTGGCGCCAGTTTTTAACAGTTAAGTGTCGTTCTCAATTTTGTGATTTTTTTGTAAGCTTTCGAATTATGGCGAACATTACATATTTGTCCACCATGGTTTTATCATGGATTTCTTCAAATAATTTCAACTCAAGATCGCATTAAATGCCGAAAACTTCATATTTATTATTATTATTATTATTAGAGGTAATTACATTAATTAGATAACTAATAAAAAAAAAAATATGTAAAACAAATTTATCAATTTTTTTTTCAAAGAATAGGCTGTTTGACCTACTTTTATCTTTAGTTTTTTGTCGCAACCTATCCAATGAAGTTTTCGGATGCCTAGAATATCCTTCCATTTTTCTTGTATAGTTGCCGAAGATTTTTCAATTGATTCTGCACCAATATAAATTATTTTAACGCCATTTATGTGTTCTTGTGCACATTGAAAGAAGGAAAATGCATCACTTAAAAGAATATTTTTTGTTCTTGTTATTTGCCACACTTTTCTTTTAATAGTAGCTCCAACTCCATCGACTACTCCTTTACCATGGGATGTTGCAAAATAGTTCCATTCTATTGTATTGCAACCGAATTGAACCAAAAAATCGGGCAAACTTGAAATAATAAATTTGTTTTTAAGCTGGCAGCTTCTTCCGTCCGAAAATAAAAACACATGTACCATGTTAGGTTTTCAACTCCTCAACAAGTTTCTTAATGAAAACGTAAACGTCGATTTTGCTATGACTTAAACTGTCACTGATAATTGAAAATGATTTGGTTTCATGGAACATCCACGCTACGCAAGTAAAAATAGAAACTTGCTTATAGTTGAAGTGTGCGCTTTGTACTTCATTTTGACAGATTAGCCAATAATTTTCTGCAAAATCAATTTGTATAAGTAATTCCCCTGGCCTAATATTTTGTTTTATGGTTTCGAAATGATATTGTTGGACTCGCTTAACAAAAAAATGTAATTTAAAAAGTGGTAGCTGCACTTGCAATTAATGAATTAAATCTGAAAGCGGAGCAACAGTATAAGTTAACGTTATCCGATCATCCACTTTCCTCCAATGTTTTTTATTTTATCCAAGTACCGTATTGTTGCTTGATTTTTAGTTTTGACAACAGTTTTATCCATCTACATACAATATAAATATATGTTTGTCAAAAGAAAATTTCAATTGTTTTTGGAAAAGTATACACTTACGATAGAGAACATTACACTTTTTGAAATTCAATAAAAATTTTTGTGGAAGGAAATTAAGGAAAAAAAATTTTTGTTTTAATAAAGGCCACCAAGTCAATGATAAATTACTAATTTCAAACATTTCCTTAGAGCGATCGCGAAGTACTGAAAACAAATGATGTTTTAGCTATGCGAACATGACATTAGAACAGCAGTCAAAACAAAATGAAAATTTACCGTTCATCGATCTTCGTTTCTTCTTGTTATTTATACTCTTCACGGGAGTGAATAGTATTATAAGTTTGTCATGAAGTTTGTAACACACAGAAGGAGACATCGCAGACCACATAAAGTATATATATTTGGTAAAAATCTTCCAAAGATACCTTTGGCCCGTGCCACAAGTTATGTCGGATTCATTAGCCTACCGACTAAAAAACCCCCTATCGCCTCAAGCCCCTTTCAATCCCTACGGCACCATCGAGGCATTTAGCCATGTCTGTCTGTCTGTATGTATGCAAACTAGTCCCTCAGTTTTTGAGCTAGAGAGCTGAAATTTTGCACATAGGTTTATTTTTACGCAGCACATTTGTCGGAATCAGCCGAATCGCACCACTAGGGGGTACCTGCCATACAAACCCGCCTTTAAATTAACGTTCTTATTAAAAAAAGTTTTTTGCTTTTTTAACATATGGAACTGAAATTTGGACACAATTAGTTTGTAATCTATGACCATCAATCGTAGGTCGGGTACCTCCCATACAAGCCCCCCTTAAATTAATGTCCTTGTTAGAAAAAGTTTTTGAAGTGAAACTTCTTTAGCGGCGTTGGGCAAAAATTTAGTATGAAATTTTCAGTGAAAAAATACAAAATGTAACGTTTTGAGAATTCTGTATCTCATGAACCGCACTAAGTAGAGACTTGAAATTTTCACAGAATGTGTATTTCTATTCCCATATCCCCAACAAATAATAAAATTTTTGTGTGTTGTACAAAAACAAGCGAATGTACGAAGAAAAGAGAACAAGAAACACACAGAAGCTTGCAGTTTATCTAATTTTTGTGCAAGAGGGAACAACAGACGGCAAACGTAAACACATTGTTTAACAGAACAACAACAACTACACACGCCAAAAAAACCAAAAGCAATATACAGACGGACAGATAGACAGAATGACAGACAGACAGAAATGACAAACAGACAGAATGACAGACAGACTCATCGAGCTGATGAAGAATATATGTATTTACTTTATGTGGTTTCTCTTTGTCTCCTTCTGTGTGTTATGCCAGCAAGAGATTATACGATCGATTGTACGATCAAAATCAAAAGTTCTTGATTTTCCATGCAATCGTGCCATGATCCGTCCCCGCACACGTTGCGAGTGTCCACAAGCTAAATGAAATTATACAATCAGTTGCATAATGTGTGGCGAGCATAACAAACTTCTTGACAAACTTATAATTCTATTCAAGCAATAGTACGAGAGCTTGACAATTTTTCTATATGACCATCAGAGAGCAAATGTAAATTTTTCATCAAATGATTCTTTGCCATTAACTAACTTTCTTCACGAAAAAGTTGGTCTTTACATAAATAATAGTCCCAACAAATCAACAACAAAATCTGGAACAGCAATAGATGCAATTTTTTCACGTTATATCAAAAATATCGAATCACGGGCATATATCACGTATTTTAGCTATCACAAACCATTAATATTAGTGATATCAATTGAACCACCAACCAGTGAATATTTAATAAAATAATTCAAAACAGAATATTTTTGGTCTTATTTATTATTAACTGAGTACTCACAAAGAATATTAAATATAAGGTTGTAATTGTTTTGAGATGATCACTCCGTCAGTTTTTAAGAAGATTCACTTCTATCACGTGTACGATGGCACACGCAAATTTTTTTTTTTTTTTTTTTATTTCATATTTATTTCATTTATGTGTTTCTTTTTGGTAAGGGTTTTTATATTAGTTGTAAATAAAACTGCGATGTGTAATATGGAGTAAGTTTTTTTTTTGTTTATGCAGGGAACGGTAGGGTGATGGACGGACAGTGATCGCACTCATGCCTTGATAGTCTGGGTTGGGGAATTGGCCTGAGGGTCAATTCAAGGTAGGGAGGGAGCACCCGCGACCAATACCACCGATAGTCGTATAAATTTGTAGACAGGGGATTGTGTAGGGTAGGGGTAGTAGGTCGTGGTATTTGTAATGCGTTTTTTTTTTTGTTTTTTTTTTATTCTTTTTTGTGTGGTGAGATTGTGGAAGTAGTTTAAATAATAAATTAGCCACCTCTGTCCCAACAGTTTGGTTAACAACCCCGCCCTGGGCCGTTGCTAGTGGGGCACAAACTCTTTTGGGACCTAGGAATAGAGGGGTTCGGCACAAAGATATTAAAAAAAAGGACAAAAAAGAGGACAAAATTTATTCCTTATTTTTTTTATTTTTTGTAATTTTTATCTTATAAATTTGATGTTATAAATTAGATGAGTTTTATTGCTTCATCTATCAGATCATAATCCTCTTCATCTGTGGCACTACTGTGGAAGGCATTAGTGTAAATCATATCTAACTATTTGTCTTTTTGAAGTGAAACTTCTTTAGCGGCGTTGGGCAAAAATTTAGAATGAAATTTTCAGTGAAAAAATGTAAAATGTAACGTTTTGAGATTTCTGTATCTCATGAACCGCACTAAGTAGAGACTTGAAATTTTCACAGAATGTGTATTTCTATTCCCATATCCCCAACAAATAATAAAATTTTTGGAAAATCCACCAGAAAAGTCTTGATAAAGAGATTACATTTCCACAACAAGAACATGCAGTTTGTGTGTATAAAAATGTTTATAACAACCACATGCAGGCAACCAGCATGTGTGTTGTACAAAAACAAGCGAATGTACGAGGAAAAGAGAACAAGAAACACACAGAAGCTTGCAGTTTATCTAATTTTTGTGCAAGAGGGAACAACAGACGGCAAACGTAAACACATTGTTTAACACAACAACAACAACTACACACGCCAAAGAAATCAAAAGCAATATACAGACGGACAGGTAGATAGAATGACAGACAGACAGAATGACAAACAGACAGAATGACAGACAGACTCATCGAGCTGATGAAGAATATATGTATTTACTTTATGTGGTTTCTCTTTGTCTCCTTCTGTGTGTTATACTAGCAAGACATTATGTGATCGATTATACGATCAGGATCAAAAGTTTTTGATTTTCCATGCAATCGTGCCATGATCCGTCCCCGCACACGTTGCGAGTGTCCACAAGCTAAATGAAATTGTTCAATCAGTCGCATAATGTGTGGCGGGCAAAACAAACTTCTTGACAAACTTATAATACTATTCAAGCAATGAGCTTTGCAATTTTTCTATATGACCATCAGAGAGTAAAACATTTTTTAAATCTTTATGCATATTCAATGTGTTTGGAAGTGCTCGAGCGGTGACAAAATTTCATATTGAAAATAATAAAATTTTGAGATGGTCTGTTTTTAAGAAGTTTCACTTCTATCACGTGGCACACGCGCAATTTTTTTTTTTGTTTTTTTTTTGTTATGCAAAACAAGGAAAAGAAAATCTTCAAAAAGATACTCATGGCCCGTGCCACGAGTTATGTCTCGTTTCTACCGACTAAAAGCCCCCTATCGCCTCGAAACCCTTTAATCCCTACGGAACTACCAAAGCATTACTTCGTAGGGAGGGGAATAATTGCCCTTACCTCGGCGCCATTAAACGCTCGTACATTCGAGCCTCACGAATGATGGTTGCTATTTTGGTAGCGAAAAAAGCCCACTCTTCCGAGGAAAACATCATACGCCTTACGATCACTGCTGCCATATGTTTAGATACCTACTTCTGATCTCCAAAAGGCTATTCTTATGGGAAGTTGCTCGGGCAAGGTATATATCCCTTGCAGCCAGGGATTCCAAATCAATCGGAAGTCTACCTACAAGTACGCCCGCCGCATCATATGCAACTGTCCGATAGGCTCTACAGATCCTCAGGTTCGCAACTCTGTGTACAATCTTTATTCCTCGCAAGTATGACCTAGTTTCGGAGCTCCAGCCCAAATCGGAGCCGCATAAAGCACTACAGATTTACTCACCGAACCTGGTACAACCCGTATTTGCTGTCTGGGTCCACCTAGTTTTGGGAGAATCCTTGCCAACTTTTCTGTTGTGCCAGCTGCTTTTTTTGGCTGACTCGATTAGATGGAACTTGAAACACAGGCGGTGGTCCAGAAGTACTCCCAGGTACTTGATATAAAGCCTCGATTCAATAATGTGATTCCCAATCCTCACTGACAGTTTTTCAACCTTCTTCCTGGAGCTCATGAGAACCAGATCGGTTTTATTCTCTGCCAAGCATAGATGGTTCTGCCTAAGCCAACTTCTTGCAGCTACAACAGTTCTCTCGACTTTTGATGTGACCTCACTTAGCGTCTTTGCTACTACGACGATAGCTACGTCATCAGCATACCCAACTATCTCCACACCACTGGGTTTAATAATCCGCAGGATGGCATCGTACATGGCATTCCACAGTAATGGGCCCAGTACGGAACATTGTGGGACACCACCAGTTATCTGATAAGGCTTAGTGCCTTCTTCTGTATCACAGATAAGTTTTCTGTCACTGAAATAAGACACTATCATCCGAATCAGGTAGCTGGGTATCCCCAGTGAAGCTAGCGCATTAACAATACAGCTCCAATCTACAGAGCTAAATACATTTTTCACATCCAGTTGACAACTGCACAGTACTTTTTGTTGCCGCCTAGCCACCTTGTGCCATTTAGGGCCTCCTTGGCAATGTCACAGATCTTCTGGATTGCTCCCACTGTGCCATTTTTGGTCTGAAGCCAAATTGCAGTTCGGCCAGTCCATTTGGTGCCTCAGTGTACTGCTGGAGTCTAGTACAGATAATCGTTTCTAATGTATTCCCAGTAGTATTTAGTAGACACAGGGGCCTGTAGGAAGATGGCTGATGAAAGGGTAGGTTCCCTTTCGGAATGAGAACCAACCGTTGGTTCTTCCAGCATTTGGGAAAGTGACCTTCTTTTAAGCATCTTGTGAAAACCTCACAGAAGACGAGTGGTTTCGCGGCCATGGCTCTTTTGAGAACAACATTAGGGATGCCATCCAAACCTGGCGACTTGTTCACCTTAGCCCTTTTTGATGCAGCTTCTAGTTCCGATCTGCTGACGGGAGGTATATCTTCCTCTACAACCACAAGTGGTCGGAGTATCCTCAACAATCCCCTTATTGGGAAGAGGCTGCCAACTATTTTGTCCATAAGATCAACGGAAGAAGGGATGTTAGGCAAGAACTTGTATCTGCGCATTATAATTTTATAAGCACTGCCCCAGGGATTATGGTCCACTTCCCCTAGCAGTCTTCGAAAGGCATCCTGCTTGCTCTTACAAATCTCTTTACTGAGTTGAGACTTCTTTTGCCTGAATTCTTCGTGGAATAGAAAGGTTTCGCGGGAGTCGGCGTTCCTTCTTCTGCTACGTTGGAATCTTCTATGAAGATGGAGGCACTGCAAGCGGAGTTCTGCAATCTCATCCGACCACCAGAAGTTGGGTTTTCTGCCATTGCTTCTTTCTTTCTTAGGCATGGAAGCATCATATATCCTTGATAGGCCTTGCATAAGTCCCCGGGATTGCTGACTTGCACTACCAGTCGCCATCTATAACTCGGAGATGAACAGGTCCAAGGTTTCTTTGTCCATCTTCCAAGGCAACGCTCACCCGTTTCCGCAATCTGGGAATTGTGAACCGAACCGGCGGGGTAATGCAAAACTGTATTGCAAGGTGGTCACTATGTGTATAGGCACTTGTAACTTCCCATTTAATCACACTTGCAATCTAGGTACTACCGAATGTAAGGTCGATTGCCGAGCTACCTCTTCCGTTGTGAAATGTGATGGCATTATTTCGGTTGAGTAGGACCACGTCTAGAGAAGCAAAGGCCTCTATTATTGCTCGTCCACGCCTATTGGTGTTATTGCAACCTTATTCCACTGCCCAAGCATTAAAATCTCCACCAATTATGACTGGGGATTTATCTCTCGCAGCACTAACTAAATTGTCAAGAAAGACATCAAAGGAATCCTGGGAAGCGTTAGGGGATGCATAGTGACTGCAAAAACGGATACCACGTATTTTTGCAAAGGTGAAGCCATTATGCAAGCAAGGATCTCTCTGTTCGAAGGCAGTATCGCCTTGGATCTAGATAGCCGCTTTCCCACCGGCATCCTGCATCCATATGTTAGCATTGTCCTTTGCCCTATAGAACTCACTAACAAGTAGGACATCTGCCCTCTTATCTATGGCTGTTTGAGAGAGGAGATCCTGAGTCGCATTGCATCGAATTAGATTAAGTCGGAGGCACTTAATCATGCTTTAGCTTTTAGATCCCGCAAGGCCTTCTTAAAAGCTTCACATTTATAACTCCCAGACACATTTGAGTTATTTCGAACCGAGCAGAGAACGCATTTAGCTTTCTCCTGGCAAGTCTTTGCGATGTGTCCTTCTGCTCCCCACCTACGGCATAGCTTTGAACGGTCGGCACTGCTTTTACATGCTCTTGCCATGTGACCGTGCTCTAAACACTTGAAGCACCTTGTTAGGCTTATGTGCTGCCTCAAGCGACATCGAACCCAACCCACTTTAAGAGATCCCGCTTTTAGCAGGGATTCCGCATGGTTCACTGGTAGGCTTATTATTGCTGCCTTTGTGTAATACCTTGCTAGTCTCATTGCCTTAATTGTAATACAGGTGGCCTGGATGACAGGGAATTGTTTGATGAAGGCTGCTGTTAAATCCTCAGCTTCTGTGACTTCATCAAGGTCCCGGCAGTGAATAGCTGCTAGCTGGGAGAGAGCTCTCACCATTGCATAGCTCTGCAGCGCTTCCATTATCACATCCTTTAAGGTTTCCGTCATTGCCCATCTTGGAGAGTTGCAGTAGGAAATTCGCTTAGAAGTCCGGCGTATCCTGCTAACGCTGTCACCAACCTTTTGAAGCTTAGGTTTCCCTTTTATTTCCTTGAGGATGTCCGCGTAGGATAATTCCGTTGCTTTAGTGATCATTAAAGCATCGGGACGTGTTTGGCGAGGCTTCACTTCTCCTTTTTTAGGAGGCTGTTTAGAAGGAACCTCGCTACCTGTTTTGAGTTGTGTCTGCTGCGTACCTCTTTCCCGGTTCTTTCGATTTTTTGGCAGTTGCCATTTATTCTCCTTTGGCTTTAAGAGCTCTAGCGGACGTTCTTGGGAACTGCTGCTGCTAGCTTTGCTGACTCTGTCTGCAGCCTGCAGCGTCCCCAGGGCAACCTTGTCTGTCCCCTTTCTCTTTTTTTCATTAAGAGAATTAGCATTAGTTTTCTGTGGTATAGTTCCCTCGATCGTCTGCACACTGACCGAAGAGACACTCGCAGCTATCCTGGCATGGGGCACCTTCTCATTGACCTCTTCTTTATGCAGCCTTATTGCCAATGCCAACAGGTCCTTCATTTCATTGTTGACATGGCGCTGATTTTCCATCATCAAGGAAAGCTGCTCCAACTTTTTAATAGCGCTCGGGGTAATTGTCTCGTCTGGGTGATCACCAACCCCATGAGTTTTTTTTCCCTGGCGTCAGCTTCCTAGGCTGCGGTGCTTTTATTTTTGCTGATCTCAATGGGGCTGGCATGTTTTCAACTGTCACCCCATCAGCCTCCTTGTCCTCTGTCTCTTCATTCTTTTTTGCTGAGACCGCAACATTTGTGATAACCACTGTAGGCTCTGATACTGTAACACCTTTAAATGGCGAGGGCACCTCGTTTTCATAACAAACTTCCCATGGTTGCAGATCTGGAGGCTTTCTTATGGGAGAGCGGCTCATTTTACTGCCGAATCTTCAACGACACTTGTAGTTGTGTCAGCTGCAGCAACCAAGTTGTCCATTGCTGCAGGAGTGTTTTTCAGCTCAATACCTTTATTTTCCTTATTTGTTTCCATTCTTCTGCTTGTTTGTTTCCCAGCGCATCGTGTGCAGGAGGGCGGGCCGAAATAGTCAGGAACGGGTATACCCTCAGAACACAGTTCCTACCCCAGTTCCCTGAAGCCTGCCCTACGCTTTACCAGTCCCGGAATACACGAACGGAATACCGGAGCTCGCCGGGGCAACGCAGTCTACTTCACTGCGTCCTGACCATGGTCCGAAACGGCTGGTATCTGATCCACGCCACGTCTGCCGTCTCGGCAGAGCAGGCTCACATCACCCCTTTACCGTCATAAGTTGAAAAAACTTATAACGGATCCGGAGACTGCCAACGCGACATGTCATGGAACGGTCATTGCGGCTTAGGCCTACCGCCAGGCTTTAATTACTGCCGACGTATCAGGTACAGACGCAGACCAAGAAGCCGCCCAATATGGGAACAGACGCTCTTGGATTTGAGAAAGCTTAGTTAAACGGGCGGCTTTCACTCGCCCTGTGACGAGGATATCATAAGGGCTTGTAGCCTTTTAAGCTACCCCCTCCATCCTCGTCGTTCGTGTGTATGGGTGTGTGTATGAGTGAAACTGGTTGGTAATCACAATTGAATCTATCGATCACTTAATTGGCCCTTTTTTGGCAGAGTAACAAGTCAGTTACTCGTGAGAAAGGTTACGCCACTTTTCCGATCGACGACACGCTTGTTTGTGAAGCCCTTTTGGCAGAATAACAATAAAAAATATTACTCATGAAAAGGGTTCAAAATACTTATACTCTGAAGATTGAGCGTGTATTGGGCCCCTTTTTTTTACTGATCATGTATGGGCCCTTATATTTTGTGCTATCAGCTGTTTGCTCTTTCTTGCAATAGAGTGCAATTGCAATTAAAGCAATTTATCAAATTAACAAAAAAGAACAAAGAAAATACTGCCAGCTATTATCGTTACAACTCACCACCATGTCACCATGTGTACTAGGCAGCAGCAGGTAAGTGTCACATCTTATTTTATTTCCCTTCGGTCACAGCACTCACTATATGCATTTTTTTTAGACTCGCAGTCGGAGCACACACAAAAAACCAACCATCACCCACGACACACACACACACACTATTTATCTGGAACTTCCCAGTTGACCAAGCATCGTATGTCGTGCGGACTTCCGTCGAAACTTCCGAAAACGGGCTCAGAAATGAGTGTTTCGTCCGTACAAAACGGATGTATGAGAAAAAATAGACAAAAGAGACGACAAGACAACAACAAAACGTCAGCGCCGCAAAAATATCCGTTTCATGCTCAGAAACGTTCGCGGAAATATTTCGGACATGAAACGGATACATAGATAAATAGCAATAATAAGTAAAAGACGTAACTGATAAACGACGCAAACACAAAATTTTCGGTATTTGTTTTGCTGTCGTTCGCGCTCTTCCTCTTTATTGTGTATACATTTAGTGCAGCAGTCGCGAGCGCTGAAAAAAAAGGAAAAAAAAATTATTATTTGTTGTTAATAAAACAAGGTAAGTTCATAGAAATATTAAGTGAAGTGTGTGGTGCATTTGTTTTAATGTTTTTTTCCCTTTTTCATGTGAAATATTTAGTGAATAACACATCTTCATCATCAACTTATTGGATCTACTTCTAGTGGCAAAAATTCAAAGAGTAAGTAAACAACAAATCAAAATATCAAGTGAAATTTTATTTTTTCTAATTCTTTCATCCTTCTTCTTAGTACGAACAAGTGATCATACAGTGGCGGTATAAAACAAGGTAAGTTCATAGAAATATTAAGTAAAGTGTGTGGTGTATTTTTTTAATGTTTTTTTTTTTCCTATTTCATGTTAAATATTTAGTGAATAACACATCTTCATCCTCAACTTATTGCATTTACTTCAAGTGGCAAAAATTGGCAGAGTGAGTAAGTAACAAATTAAAATATCAAGTGAAATTTCATATTTTCTAATTCTTTCATCTTCAAGATAGGATGACGGGAACTGAAAAAATCATCGGCAAACGGAGCAAGGAGTAGTATTTTGTATTTGTTATTTCTTATATTTCTTTTTTCTGAATTGTAAATATTTATATTATTATTATTGTCTAGCATGTTGAAATAATTAGAAATTATTATTATAAATAAATTGTGCTCATTGTAAATAGTTCTTTTCATTAAATGAATGACTTGCGGCCCGAAAATGGTTTAATTGACGGGCCGAAAACGGATCCGTTAACGGCCCATAAACAGATCCGTTGACGGCCCGTTAACGTGTACGACAACGGACCGAAAACGGTTCCATTTGCGGGCCCAAAAACGGTTCCAACAACGGGCCGAAAACGGATCCGTTAACGGCCCGTTTTCGTGGCCCGTTAATGATAGTTTCCTCTGCCCAAAACTGAGCGACAGATGAATATTTTACGTACCGATTTCGGATCCGAAACTGGTTTTTTTACCCGCTTAACTCTCATAAGTAATACCGTTTTCGGAAGTTTTGGTCAACTGGGTTCTTATGTGTTACAGTATGCGCTGTGCCGTCGCGATCCAAATCTAATAATAAGTGAATTTCTTATGTAAAAACAGTATAACTAATCCTAATAGATAAAATTGCGTTTAACGTTTGCGTTTGAATGCGGTTTGGCAATTTAGTTTTTATTAAAGTTACTTGGTTGAATACGCGCTCATTTTTCTCGGCAACGACACCAAATTCAGGGCAAATTCTGAGTCCTCGTAATTAGTAGCCACGGCCCCAAACTACACATTATCTGAATTTTTTCCACTTAATCAAGTGAATAATATTATATTGTGATAATATCTTATTGATTTTGTTGCTATTAACTTTAAATAGCTCCAAAAATTTCAACTATTGGCTCTTTGTGCATCTGTAAAATGTTTTCTACTGGGAACGAATCTATATTCTTCAAAATTCGAAAGTTTGCCGGCAACCTAATATAGCATCATGAAATTATATCGGTATATTTAAAATTAAAATTTTCATACCTTTGTTTTAGTGCAATCTGTGCAATTAAGATGAATGGCTGTGTCATCGTCGAGCTTATTATTATTCCGATTATTTGCGACTACAATTGAGTACAACATTAATGGTGGTAAAAACGATGTCGTATTGTTGTAATTTTAGTATTTTCACAGAATATAAAAAAAATAAATAATACATTAAAACTAAAAAAGGATAGATTTCCGGATAGGGGATGTTTGATATTTTTTTCTGGTTAGGTCAGTTAAAAAGAGGACAGATCTGTTCGGAAATAGGCTAAAATGGTATCACTGGTCTGCTCTATGTTGCAGCAGACGCTGACCTTGAATTTTGTGTTTCTAAAGTCATTGCCCTATGCAGTTAAAAGAAGTGGCATGTGTAGTATTTATGAAGTAAACGGTGATGTGGAACAGAGGTAGGGGTAGGGGGTTGTGGGTGAGCCATATATGAGGCTTATTGCGGTTTATTCTTAGTCAGTTGAGTGCATCAGATGTGCAGTGATTTCATCATGGTACAATAATACAAAGTAGCGTCAATTTGGCCTTTTAATCTCTCGAAAATTGCTCACTCTCAATAGTTGACGTCATTAGCATATCAGTGTATAGAACGCTGAAATAATGCATTTAGTGTTGAACATAATTTGAAAATGCATTGAAATTTGAAGAATTTGATGTAGACGAAGAAAAACAATTCAAAAATTTATATGGGATATTTACAACGTTCCTGGAATAATTGATGTAGATGCTGCCAGACTTCAACTGTTTATTAATACATATATGGTAGCTGATGTCAATGAAAAATTTCAGCAGAAAAATATAAAAAGCTAGTAATATGCCACCTTGTAAAAGTGAACTTTGGCAAAAGTTCGACGGGATAGTGCTTGGAACAATGCAATTAAAAAAATAATTAATATTCTCAGTCCCGAAAATAATGGTTGGACATTAGAAGATGATAAATATGATTTTCATTGGTTTGATGGAGATCAATTGTCGGATTTTGTCAGTCAGTCGCTGAAGGAAGAAGAATTAAGTAATTTATTTTCGCTTCACATAATTGTTATGTCGCTTTAGTTTTTCAAATTTTAATAGCTTGTTTTGATTTTAACAGTGTCAAATTTTGAGAATAATACTGATGATCAAGACGATGATTAAGATCATAGATGCTCAAACATTCCCTGCAGTATGAAGGGACTGGTGCATGCCTAGTCCTGGACTAGTGCTTTTTTCGCTTGCACTGGCGAATTCGTATCCCCTAGTATATATATTTTAGTGGCGTCTTTAACATGGTCATGTCATTGGACGGAGTCAATTGCCAAGCATCACGAGTTTTCGCCAGTCCAATTTTCGAATAAAAAAAAACTGTTTCATTCACATTTCAAAATAAATTAATTTAATAACTTTTTATTCCAATTGTTAATACTAAAAAATGCATTTTACAACAGTTGAGACAAAAGAAGAAGGAGCAGAGAAACAAATTGACTATTCAATACATAGATTCAAAGGTTGCCATCATCCGCGATGGATTCTTCCTGATTTCTTTGTAAAGAGTGCTTCTTGTGCAAACGTTTCTTATTCAGGTTTTCGGGAGAAACGTTTGCACTGTCTGATGGGATTGATTCTGAAAGCAAAAAAAAAAAGTACTGGAATATTTGGGTAGTTCATTGCAATACGTTACCAATAAAAATTTAAGTAAACACGCTTTTTCACTTCTTTACTTACCTTTGGCTTTGATGGCCTTTTATTTTAATGTTGCTGTTCATTTTTTTAAAAGAATAACTAAAAATAAAGAAAGGTAAAATTAAAGTTTAAATTAATACACTTTTTCACTTTTGTACTTACCTTGTTGTATGGCGCCAGAAAATAATAACGATAACGTAGATTTTGTTGTTGTTTGCTGCACGATTTAGTAGGAAAACAAATTTGCAGCTGTTCATTGATAAGCACTTAGAAAAATCATGGTTTGTTTAAAGTTGCAAATCTAATTATAATTATGTATACTGATAGCGTATATATATGTGAAAGTGTTTTTTCGAATTTAATAGTCGGTTTAGACTGCTTAAAATTGCCTTATATTTAATCAGGTGCTTACACTGATTTCTTTTCCTTTTTTTGTTGTAGATTTTTTCAAATTTTATACAATTGTCTTCGGAACCTTTTTTTTATTTTGGTTATACACGTGGAACTTTGCGAGCACGTTGGCTATATTAAAACTAAAAATTTGTGAAAAATACATGTTTTATAACATTTTGAAACACATGCACATAGTTCTTACAGTCCCCTTTTTTAGTCCTGATACTTATTTTATTAAAATCTTTTAATAAAATTAACAATTTATATTTTACTTAATATGTTGAGTGCCATCAACAGCTGATTTATATTTGGAGGGGAAAGAAAAAGGAAAAAAAGAGCTAAAAAAAGGCAGAAATTTCCCAACACTACTAAGGTAACCAGTCGACAGTTGATTATAAACCTGATTATAATCAACCTTGGTTACCATAGCAACAATCCTCAGTAACGTCACTTTTCCCTGTGGTTGTTGTAAAAATAAGCAGATTACCTGATTATGGAGAAATATGATTTTTCCTTCAGTCTAAACCGACTATAAAATTAATAAAAAATAAACACAGCGACGAGCATTTGGAAGCTTTATTATAATTGTCTACAATTAACGTTCACATAAATTTGGACAATTTATTGAATGGCTCGTGGAAGAATTAATAGAAATTTGTATATTTAAGTTTTTTTTTTCAGTGTAAGAAACTGGTCCTTCCTATGTATTGTATTTTTCTTGTACATGTTTGGTATTTGCTCCTCTGGTTTAGGGCTTGAGCACCTCTAATTATCTAATTTCAACGACGATGACGATTAGCAGCCAGTGTAAAATTGCTTGTAGGATTTATTATAGTTTTAATATTTATTACCAATAAATGTTTAATATTGAATAAATTTATTAATACTTTCACAAGCTTTTAATTTTGTACATCCCCTCTACCCCCTCCACACAAAATTCAAGGTCAGCGACTGCAGCAACATAGAGCAGACAATGGCATGAGAAATGCAGAAGTTATTATAATACAATAACTCTCATATATGTCTTACTCATGCCAGTGAGTGCGTATAGTGTCGTCTCAATCATACTCACAGCGGCATTACAATTGGGTCTGGAGGGTGTTTGGCCCATGGGATTGGTCTAGCACTTTGCAAAAACTTTTAAAATAGTTGTCTGACTAACATGTGTAAAAATGGTGTTTGATAAAATAAGGGTACAATCATAGTGCACGCTGAACATGAAGCCGAAGCGAAAGCTGAAGCTGAATTGCTTGCGGTACTAGCAAGCTGTTGAGTGCACATTGTGGAAGCCGAATTGCTTTCGTTGCGAGCAAGCGATGAGTGTGCATTGACGACAGCAAGGCGCCAAAAAAGAGAATTGGGTAAAGGAAGAAAAAACAACAAATTTGTAACTGATAAAAATTGAGATCATTTGACAAACATTATTGTATGCATATACTACATAAGTCGCACACAAACACAGTGTTCGTTCCCAAAATTTTTGTTGGCTTTGTGTAACGCAAAGCAACACACGAAATAATTCTAAAGAAAACAAAAAAAAAAACAACAAAAACTGCACTGAGCAGCAAGCGATTCAGCTTGAAAAACAGAAAATTATTTGTTTTAAATTTATTTTGTGTAAATATAAAATACTAGCTTTGCCCAGCCACGCTTTGCTGTGGCCTTTCAATCAATAAATATAAATAAGTAAAAATGATATTGATTAAACGTTATGTTTAATATGATGATTTTCTATCCAATTTGATTTCTTTTATTTCAATAAATTCTATCCATTAATTTTTTATTTTTAAATTACAATTTATTGCAAACAATATATTATTTAAACATGCAGCTCACAATGCATGAAAAGACAAGTTCATGATCAACGAATTCAAATTCAAAAGCTAATGACAATTAGCGATGTAATTTTCTTCCTTTCGCTTCTTCCAGTGTTGTTACACTCCCACCGCACATCTCTGATTCTTCCAGTGAGTAGTTTAGCAGCAGCGAGTTTTTGTTTGGCTTAGAAAGGTGCCAAGATACTCCCCACCTTGGAAGCTCCTTCCTACAACAACCATCTTGACTCATCTTGTTCCTCAATGGGTAAAGGACAAATTTGTGTACGTTGCGTTTGAGAAAGCCATTCTTTATCTTGAGTGCCACTACTCGCAGTGCACCATCACGACCCACGTGCACTTCGCTGACTCGTCCCAGCAACCATTGGCCGGGTGGAGTGTTGTCTACTCCTTCTCTCTTGCAGCAGCGTCAGGTATTCACTCGACCAGCGCCGCAAAAATTTTTGATGAACCAATACCACATTCGGGTCCGTTGATAGCGGATACAACGGCCTGGAGTTCATTACTGCTTCCACTTGTGCCACAGCCTTTGAGAGTTCTTCAAAATTTAGGGCTGTTCCATTAGTCGAACTCAACAGCAGTCTCTTCGCGCTTTTGACGGCACTGTTCTACAATCCTCCGAAATGGGGTCACCTTGGAGGAATGAATCGGAACTGTTTGCTATAATCATCAGTAATCTGCTTCTCCTACGAAATTAGTTGCATTGTCACAAAATATGGTGACGCTTTTCCCATGTCTTGCAAAAAACCTTTTAAGTGCCGCAATGAAAGCCTTAGCACTTAAATCAGAAACGATCTCTAAGTGACATGCCTTTGTCACGAAGCATACAAACGTGCACTTCCTCTGGGTATTAAAGTGCATCCTGGTCCAGCGAAGTCCACTCCAGTACGCTCAAAGGGATAAAGCGTTCGCTGCACTCATTCCGACGGCAAGGATCCGGAAACACACCATGCAACTCCTGACTGTTCTGCGAGCAAGTCTCCTGACATTGATCAGCCAATATTTCTGCCGCACGAAAGCGCATAAGGCTTGCGCTCCAGCATGTAAATTGCTTCGGTGCACATAAACAAATAATGCCGCCACAGCTGCATGGTTGTTGGGCAACAAGAAAGGATGTTTTATTTCAAATGGTACACTGGCTTGTGATAATCGACCACCTACTTGCATAATTAATACGCTCTTTGTCTAAGAACGGATTTAATTTTTGTATCTTTGCTGAGCTTACCGTTTTCCCCTCGGAAAGTCCAATAAATTCAGCAGAAAACATCAATTTCTGCAAGTTATGAACAATGTATCTTAGCCCGATTTCTAGTTCGCTACCTATTACAGGCTTCAACCTTGGTTGAGTCAAGTCCTCTTCTAACAGTTGTTGCCCTAACTTGCCTTCCACTAGTCTTTCTTTTTCCTTGATGGATCTTCGCCACCGTCCAATATAGCTAAACACACGTTGTAGTTTCAAGAAATCATTGACGAACTTGCACGCTCCGATTATATCGGCAGCGTCAATCAAACTACCAGCAATCAATCTAAATTTGCTCTTTCTTTGTTATGGTGTACTATCAGAACCGCTATCCCACTTCTGATTCGGCCATTTTTCCACAGATTCCTTGAGAAACTCAGGCCCATGCCACCACAGTGTAGCCTCCTTTAACTCAGTTGTGTATAATCCGCGCCACACTATATCTACTGGATTTAACTTCGATTAATTCGATCTACCTTTTAGCAATCCTTTATCTTGGTAAAATCTTGAATCTGAGACACTCTATTCGCTACAAAGGTAGTCCAACGACTAGCATGAGAAGATAACAAATTAAGAATAATAGTCGAATCCGTAAAAAACCTGCTTTGAACCCCTTTTAAATAAACAACACTCTTGACTCTCGTCATTAGTTGCACCATCAGTAGTGCCCCCTGCAATACCAATCGTGGCAAAGAACTCGACCTCACAGATGCTACCTTGGATTTCGCAGCTACCAACCGTACACAGACTTTTCCAGATTCATCTTCTGTACGTGCATAAATTACTCCACCATAAGCCCGACACGAGGCATCAGAGAATCCATAAAAATCCACCACATGGGTCCAAGAGTCGACTGGGATAACCGATCGAGGTACTGAACAGAGACAAACTAATTTTAATTCCTCTTGGTACTTCTGCCATTGATTCTTGTACGTAGTTGGAAGCTCTTCATCCCAATCGTTCTTAAGTAACCACTCTTGCATGAAGATCTTTCCTAGTATCACAACTGGACTAAGGAACCCGAAAAGATCAAACAATTGAGCAAGCTCTGTAACACACAACGCTTAGTAATAATAGCCGAGAACTTATCCACAAAAAAATTTGAACATATCTTCTCTAGCCCACTACAGAATTCCAAATGTTTTTGACATTTCTTCTGAATTTAAAGCTAGCGGTTCAACCCCCGCATTGTCCATTCAGAATTCACTACAACTGGTGCGCCACTTATGAAGTTCGATTTTCTCCAAGTTCAACAATTCAGTTTTTTCCTGTCTTAGCTTAGTCACCTGAACCACAGAGTCCGCACTTAACATGTCATCCATATAAAAATTCCTCTTCAAAGCTTCACTAGCCAATAAATAATCTTCTCCGTACGTAAGGAGCCGAACTAGTTCCATACGTCAGCGTCTTCAACCGCATTATCTGAATAGGCTCGGTAGGACTACTTCGCCAGAGAATACCTTAATAATCATCTTGATTGCTCACCAGAATTTGTCGATACATCGACATCGCTAAGTCTGCCGTTACCTCATATTTATAGAAACTAAATTGACATAAAATATCAAACAACTCAGGTTGTAATGTTGGTCATTTCAACATCGTATCTTCTTACAAGAAGCATCAAACACTACACGCAACTTCGTAGTGAGACTCTCTGGCCGAATTACGGGGTGATGGGGTAAGAAATACTTGACCTTCTGTTATGCTTCCTGCGGTACTTTTTCTAAGTGCCCTAGTCGTTCATATTCATCAATGAACTCCACATACTGCTTTACCTTTACTAAGGGATTACGCTCCAATCTCCTCTCGAGATTGAGAAATCTTTTCTGTGCAATCTGGTAGGATTCACCTAATTCTGGCCCTGGATTTCTAAAAGGAAGACATACCACAAATCTGCCCGACTATTCTTGCTGCACAATGGATGCAAAACTCTTCTCGCATTCCTCCTCTTCCGCTGTATACTTTCTTTTAGAAGAGGCGACTTCCTCACTTTGCTAAAACCTCTGAACCAGGTTATGCAATACATTTGATTCTGTTACCTGATCCTCAGCTTCCTGTATCAATAGCGAAATTCACTCTGAAGGTGCACCTTAGCCCACTACGATCCAACCCAAGAGAGATTTCTGTCATCTAGGTTGATTTTTATTCGGCGAAAATCCTCCAGCTATACCCTCCCCGCGGGTGCCGACTGGGCAATGGGTACCACCGTTTGCAGTGTTGCTACCTGATTTGCAGCAATGCAAACAGGTGGTGCCTAGCCAAGACCGTTGTACGAACTTCCCTGTATCTTCTCGGAGGATAACTTTACATGTTACCTCAAGGAGGGATAGGGGAGCTAGTACAAAGGTCATTGCTAAGAGGTTCCTGGCAGTAGGAATAAAATGCTAGGGGTAGGGACCCCCGAATAAAAAACTCATATAGAGATTGATAAAGATGATGATACACGAACCGGGATATCGGTTCAAACGTCGGTGGGAGAATTGGCTGCTACCACCGGCGGGCGCGGGGATTCTATGAACCGTGTCGCCAGTGGCCAAACCTCTACTGTAACGGGAGCAGGTTATAGTGGTTGTAATGTTACTGCCAGTACAAATACAAAAAAGAGGTTAGCCATCAGGGGTACTGCAGTCGATATAGACTCGGACCTCGAAAGCGTGAGTAGCGTGGCAACCATTAACACAGCTACCGAGGAAGAGCTTCTGAGTTCCCCAAAGGCCTCGACGCCAGGTACTACATCCGTTAGCAGAAGTGGGCCGAAGAAGAGGCCCAGTAAGGAAAGCTTGAAGGCACTTGCTCAATATAAGGCAACTGTGAAAATAAAACTACGCCTGGGAACTAAGGTGACTCTTTCGTCTAAAGAACGGGAGGACCTTAAATGGGCAACTGAGACTGTCACGAAAGGTAGAGAGCACTTCGCGCATAGTGATAAACATGCGATGACGCATCCTGCCTTCGTGAACAAAATTGAGGAGAATGTTGCGAAGAGTATCAAAGAGCCGAAAAGACAGCGGTCTAAGGATGAAGAAAAGCCTGAGGCCAAACGTCTTCGCACAAAAAAACCTGATACACCAATTGACCAGCCAACCACTTCCAAGAAGGCGATGAAAGTCAATGAAGTAGCTAAACGGCACTTGATCGTAGCGCTTATTGACCGGAATCACCCGAATGGACAGATGACGGCAGATCAATGGAGACAGGTGGATTCAAAAATTTTAAATGCCATCGTTAACAGGCTGACGGATGAACCCGACAAACCCTCGCCCTCATTTGAAGGAGCAGGGTGGTGTATGGGAGCTAAGATCCTAAAATGCAACGATGAGCTAACTTTGAAGTGGATTACGGAGGTAGCTCCCAAGATAGAAGGACTTTGGAAAGGCGCTAAGCTGGAGATAGTGGATAGAAACGATATTCCGTGTGTACCGCGTGCCAAGGTACGAGTACCTAACACGTTAAAACCAGAAGTCACACTACTGCTATTCCGGCGGCAGAATCCTGATGTTCCAACTATCGATTGGAAGCTGCTTCACGCCAGTAAGCCAGACAAGAAAGGCAATCAAGATCTGATCCTCCAAATAAGCAAAGAGGCAAAGGACATATTATACCAGCGTCACAGGAAGATGTCGTGGGGTACGGGTAGTGTATACCTGCGCCTCAAGAAACGTCACCCGAAGGATGGTAACGTCAACACGCTGGAAGCGGGAGAAGTAGAGAGGGATCTTGGACCCGAGTCGGTGACCAACTCTACTGAAACCCTTCAGCTGCACGGGGAAGGAAAGATTGAGGGGACAGACAGAGTGTCGGCGACTACAGCTACACCCGTACAACGAATTGCTGAACCTGATGGGGAAAGTATTGCAAATAAACCTCCATCACAGTAAGGCGGCTTCGGCCGAGCTGCTCCTCACGTTAGAGGAAGGCAGCTATGACGTGGCCCTGATCCAAGAGCCCTGGCTATCCTCCGGGAACAAGGTCTCTGGATTGGGGTCGAAAAACTACAAAATTTTTCACGCTGCAATGGTAAGGAAGATTAGATCTGTCATCCTTGTAAAGAAAAATATTAACGCATATTTGTTATCCAATCTTAGCACAGATGACCTGGCAGGGATTGTCGTAGAGAGGGACGATGGGCCCAAACTCCTTGCCTCCTGCTACATGGCACACGACGCCGAGGCACCGCCCATGGAGTTACAAAATCTCATGGAGGAGGCCGGTCAACGTGGATGGAGGATAGTGGTAGGTGCAGACGCTAATTCGCACCACCTTCAATGGGGTAGTAAGGACATCAACCAACGTGGTGAGTACCTCTTTAACTATATATTACAGTATAATGTAAGTAAAGCAAAAAGGGGAAATATTCCAACATATAAGGGTCCAACATCGGAGGATGTATTGGACATCACTCTCTTTTACGGTGACAATATACAGATCTTAGACTGGAAGTTGCTTGAGCAACCCTCCTTCTCCGATAAGTTTCACTATAGATATAAAGATCCCACTAAGAACGAAAGACATATTTAGGAACCCTAGAAATACGAACTGGGGCCTATATGAGAACTTGTTAAGGGGATACCTAAGAAATGTTCCTCAGATCACTACTAGCAGCGACGTTGAGGCAGCGACAGAACTCATAACATCTAAAATCCTTCTAGCTTACCATAAATCCTGCCTGCCTACGAGACTTGGACGCAAATCCAAGCCCCCATGGTGGAATAAGGACGTTGGTAAGCAAAGACAGGAACTTAGAGAGTTCTTTAAGCTAGCCAAACTTGCTGATTGTGAAGAGTGCTGGAGAGAATATAAGACACTACTATCGCTATACAAAAAAGAGATAAGGAGAGCCAAGAGGAGATCCTGGCAGATCTTCTGTGGTAATTTGGACAAGACTTCTGAGGCGTCGAGACTTCGAAAAATACTTGCCAAGTCTCCTATAATCCCTTCACTAATCCGCAAGGACACAGGCGAATGGACCAAAGACGGAAAGAAAACGCTGGAAACTCTTATAGAAGCCCACTTTCCTGGCTGTACTGCGGTTTCAGACGTAACTGTAACGACACGGGGTGTAATAAATGAGGTATGTGAAGGCTTAATTACATCGGTTAGACTGGAATGGGCCTTAAAATCGTTTGAACCCTTTAAATCCCCGGGATCAGACGGCATCTTTCCTGCGCTCTTGCAAAAGGGTTGTGCTGTACTGACACCATGGCTTAAAGGAACCTTCAGGAATTGCTTGAGGTTTAATTATGTTACGAAGAACTGGAGACTCTCAAGGGTTGTATTCATACCAAAGCCAGGTAAGAGCAGCCACTTGTATCCAAAGGACTATCGGCCAATAAGCCTTACTTCATTCATACTAAAGACGTTTGAAAGACTATTGGACTCGTATATTAAGGAAAAGGTTTCACCGTATGTAATATCGAGAGACAAACACGCCTATACGAAAGGCAAGTCCACTGAGACAGCGCTTCATAAGGTCGTGATGCAGATAGAAAGGGCCATACAGTACGGAGAGTATGCCATAGGTGTCTTCCTTGACATATCAGGAGCCTTTAACAACGTTTCGACAGAAGCGCTGTTAGAGGGTCTTGAATCAATTGACGCACATCCATCCATACGGCACTGGATCGGCAGTCTACTGAACTGCCGGACAGTGGTGGCTGAATGGGGTGCGACGAGTCTGGCAAGGAAGGCAAACAGAGGTACGCCTCAAGGGGGCGTAATCTCTCCGCTGCTTTGGACACTTGTAATGAATAAAATTCTTAATAAAATGCGAGGTGGAGGTGCAAGGTTAACTGCCTATGCAGATGACCTGGCCGTAATCATCTCAGGCAGGTGCCTTAGCTCAATGAGTCAAGTACTCGAGGGGGCACTTTAAGAAATTAAAGACTGGGCAAGCAATGTGGGACTGGATGTGAATCCAGACAAGACGGACTTAGTACTTTTTACAACAAAATACAAGATTCCGCACTGGCTCCCTCCTAAATTAGGAAACATTGTACTGGCACCAAAGATGTCTACAAAATATCTTGGAGTCATATTGGATAACAAACTGACGTAGAAGTTAAATGTGGAAGAAAGGGTGAGGAAAGCTCTCAATGCCTTTTATGCTTGCAGGAAAATGCTCGGAAAGACATGACATCTTCCCGTCTAACATATTGGATGTACACGGCAGTGGTTAGACCTATATTACTCTATGGTATCTTGGTATGGTGGACAAGTGTTAACAAAAAGACATTCATCAAAAAGTTGGAGAAGGTACAGAGAATCGCAGGGCTTTGTATAACTAGTGCAATGCGCACCACCTCTACAACAGCACTTGATAGAATACTCGACCTTCAACCTATAGGCTTGGCAGCGAAGAACACTGCAAAGAAGTCTGCGCTAAGACTAAAGGTAACAGCACAGTTTATACAGAGGCCTTGTGGTCACAGTAAGATACATGAAGGTTTAAACAATAGCTCGGACTATGTTATTCCCCAGGCCAACTTCAATGGAAGGCCTAGTGTAGTAATAGAACATAATGGGTGGCAAAGGGGACTCCAGTTTGGCGGTCATACGTGCAACCTGTTTACAGACGGATCTAAAATGGCAGAGGGAGTGGGAGCTGCAGTATTCTGTTCAGAGTTTGACCTTAAACGGTCATATAAGCTTCCAGACTACTGTAGCGTGTTTCAGGCCGAGATTTATGCGGCTACAAAAGTTGCAGAGTTAGCAGCCGAGCTAACTCCTCTCAACTCCCAAATAAATATATTCATCGACAGCCAAGCAGCCATAAAGGCAATAGCGGCGGTGATGGCGAAATCGAACTGTGTTCAACAATGTAGAACCAAAATTGACGAACTCTGTTTTGACAGACGAGTCACCATCTTTTGGGTACCGGGACATAAAGGAATTGAAGGGAACGAAGAAGCAGACGCACTCGCTAAAGCTGGCGCTAGCCAAGCTGAGGTAAGTGCGTCATACTTACGTCCCTCTCTGTCCACGTTAAAAAAAGAAATAGACGCAGCAACGATTCAGGAGGCGAAGAGAATGTGGAATGGCACACTCTCTTGCAGAACCGCAAAAATCATGCTTCGCTCTGTTAATAATAAGACTACCAACTACATCTTAGCTCTCCCAAGAGAGGATTGCAAGTTATTAGTCGGAATACTCACGGGACACTGTTTAACGCCTTCCCACGCAGCCAAATTGGGCTTGATACAGAGTGATGCATGTACAACATGCAACGAGGTAAATGCTAGGGGAACTCTAGAACACCTACTTTGCCAATGTCCAGCTCTCAACAGATCACGCTTTAGCTATCTCGGATCTGTATCTTTCCTCTCCTTGGAAAGTATCGCGGATCAGAAAAGTAGCAATTTATTATAAGCTCGCAAAAAAGTGCATATTAAACAGTATTTAAAGAGTCTCCATATTTCTTCTTGGCAACACAAAGGACCATTATTGGTCTATGTGAGATCTCTGGATCAGCCAAGCAAACCTAACCTAACCTAGGTTGATCTTTGCCCAATTCAAGTTGCCCTGCCACGATCAATTTGAAAACCAAAGAAACGCCCAATAGCATGTCCATCGGATCTTCTGATCTAAACATAGGATCAGCCAACTTCACATTCCTTGGCAACCTCAGATTCACTTCGCTATTTGTACTGTTTGGATGCTAGTGTGTTATTTCCGGCAACACACAGAAGTTGCTTGCTATCGCAAAATTTGCCATTCGAGATTTGAACGTCGCTTCTACTTCTCCTTGAATTACGGATGTCGCATTTCCGATGCCACTGAGCCGCAGATTTAGCTCTCGGTTTGCTAATCCTAATCTTCCGACCATCCGACCAGTTATAAAATTCACCTGACTATCAGAATCCAACACACATCGGCATTCTGTGAAACGACCATCGCTATTCCGAACTAATATCATTGCAGTAGCCAAGAAACTTGCAACACCCTTACTCACCAACGCACTACGCAACACACTTGACTCTCATTCGCCACCGATCTCTGCATGAATCCCTTGCGTGACTGCTAGCTGATTGCCTTCGCGATGCAACAGTTCATGAGGTGCCTTCTGACAGATACCACAACGCTGAGCCTACAATCCTTGGTGAAATGCTGCTTGCTGAAACAACCAAAACAAAGTTTACATCCTTTTACAACTTGAAATCGTTGCGAAGTAGACAGGGCCTTAAACTGAGGACAACTCTTTGATGCTCACCTGCACAATGATAGCACGATTGACTCATACTCCTGTCCGCCGTAGCTGTTAAGCAAGCCTTCTTAGAATCTCCCTTGGCACCTTGACGAGACACTGTCGTTTGCCTTAATTCTCGGTTGGCTAAGTTTAACCTTCTATTGCTCAAAAACTTTGACAATGATACCCACGATGGTAATTTTGTGCAATCCCAATCATCTTCCCACTTTGCAAGCGTTTCATCATCCAATTTGCCTCGAATCAAATAAAACACAGCAGCCTCTAAGATCTCATCATCATTGCCTAACGACTTCAAAGCACCCTAATGCGAATATACACTGTCCACTAAGCATCTCAAACTATCAGATTGACCTTAATTTAATCTCTTTGGATCAAACAACTCACAGATATGAGCCTGTACTATGATTGCCTTATTTTTAAGCCGAGCCTTAAATAACTGAAGCGCTGTCTTATAGTTTACTGCTGACAATTCCAAGCACTCGATCGTACTCAAAGCTTTTGTGCCTCAACAAGATTTCAAATGAATGAACTTTGTCAGTTCAATCAACTTTAACCTAGCCTCTAATTCAGGTACAGTCATAGAAACGTAATTCTTCAACACATAGGATTTATTACAAGTCAATGAACTCAGTATCCCTTCACGAGAGGCTCTTCTTCTTTATTAAGTTTTTTCGGAGCTATCTTTTTTCTCTTTTTCTTTTTCTTTTACCTAAGACACGTGTTTTCAAACTAACCAATATCTATTGCCTGGCCAATGTACCGAATCTATGCAAAATTGATCAACACTGCACAGAGATATCACATAATAATATCACAAGACTACTCACAGTTTTTTCCAGCAGCTGCAGATCCAAATGCGGTGCTCCAGTTCGCCAACAAGTTACCAAACTCCTGATGTAGTTGTAGTTCAACCTTCTCCAAGAGGTCCCTGCTCGGGCGCCAATGATTAAACCTTATGTTTAATATAATGATTTTCCTTCAAATGATTGATGTCTTTTGTTTCAATAAATTCACTCCAATATTTTTTTTAATTTAAAATACAATTACCTGCAAAAAATATATTATTTAAACATGCAGCTCATAATGCATGAAAAGACAAGTCCAATGAACCACAATGCATATGCAATTAATTGATCAAAAACCATGATCAACGAATTCAAATTTAAAAGCTAATGACAAATAGCGATGTACTTTTCTTCTTTTCGTCGCTTCCAGTGCTGTTAAACTCCCACCGCACACCTTCAATTCGTCCAGCGAGCTTTTTATTTGGCTTAGAAAGGCGCCAATAGATATGATAAAGTTTTGCAAACATAATGATGATAATGATCAACAAAGAAACATTATGATGATAATGATCAACAAACAAAAAGAAAAGCAACAAGAAAAAACATAAAGCAAATAGCAATAACAAAAGAAAATGTGCGTCAAGCTATAGCAAAAAAAAAAATATGCATAGAACAATAACAAAATATACACAAAACAATAACAAAAGCAAAAACGACAAATTAGACAAAAAATTTACAGCCAAAAAAACACAAAACTGCGACGCTTCCCAACCTGCCCACCACAATGTTACACAGTCATAACTCAACGTAACCAATTCGTTGATCCTTTAACTACCGGGTGGTGTAATCAGTTTTGGGATGTGGGCAATAGTTTCGTAACTACAACACCAATCTGTATACCAATTTCACATACCAACGATTTGTTAGGATTACCCCCTGGTATCAAAAATAAAGGCATATTCACGTCAAAACAAATTATATACATACATTTTTCAATAAATAAATTTTGTTCTCAATGAAGCTCTACACGATTGTCCCACGACACCTCTTTATTTTTTTTATACTAAATCTACTTAGTGTTGTATATAAATAAGAAAGCTGTAGATAAAAATAAATAATAAAAAAAAGTAATGTGCCTCACCTATATAAGTACACTATTGAAGTGAAACTGCTGCACAAAATGTTAGGACTCAAGTAGGACCAAGTAAAGAGAAAAAAAAAAATTTCAAACAACAAATCAAATATTTAAGAACAAAAACGAAAAACAATAAACCAAACCAAATCAATCATGTATTTTAAATTTATGTGCTAACCAAGCAAATATTTTAACAAATCAAATAAACTAAAAGTCAAACCGACAAGTCTTGCTAATCTCTTAAGGAAAAGTTATTAAGTGACAAATCTTGGGAAAATTTGACTTAATACAATTCTACGATTTTGGGAAATACATGTGGCAACTCCAAATTAGGAATCTCACCACGATCGAAATTAGAGGATCTCACCACACTATTGTGAATTAAGTTTTGACTATTGCGAATAAGTTTTTACTATTGTGAATTGAAAATTATTTTTAGAATCATTAGAGAGGTTAAGAAAATTCTAATTGGACACCTTCATCGAGGAAACATTGTATAAATTCGCTGCCTTCGACTGCTTCAACTTGTTGACCAAATAATTATATTTGCACTAACATAAAAAATAATAAAACATTTACAACATTAAATAATCTGTAATTAAAAATAAACCAAACATTAAATAATCTGTAATTAAAAATAAAAATAAACCATCCAAACAAACACTAGCCAAATACATAATAACTAACATAAACTGTAACAAAAGAAAAATGGAGGAGTTACAAGACAAGATACAAATACTGGAGAAAACAGTAAAACAACAGCAAGAGGAGATAATACAACAACAAAAACAAATAGAGACTCAAAACGTAACAATGCTAATGCAAGATACAATGGAGGAACTACAGCGGAAAGTAAAAATGTTAGAAATAATACTGAGGAACGAGATGAAATACTGCAATAACGTCAAAAAATAGAGGCTCACAATGAAGAAATACCACTACAGAATAAGATCCAGGAAATGGAGCACAACAAATACAGTTGCAAAACGATTTCATCTAATTGCAACATTACTACACTCAGATGTTGCAACAACAAATAATATACAACAATCGCTGAATCCCCTAGCATTCACAACCAGAGATATTATAGGGCAATTCAGAACGATCCAGCCCTTAGGTTAGGTTAGGTGGCAGCCCTCAGGCGAGAGGCTCACTTAGGCACAAAAAAGAGTATGGCCCATTGTGATACCAGCAAAGAGTTGATACGGCACCCCCTTAGTCCGATGCGGAGAAATGAACCTAGCTATGTCCCTGATTGGTAAGAATGATAGTTCGGTTAAGCTGGAGAGAAATCCAGCGCCTAGGTGGTTCCATCTTCTTCTGGCGAGGGATGGATACTGGCACATGAGGTGAAGCACAGTCTCCTCCTCCTCCTCTTCCGAGCCGCCGCTGCGGCAGAAATCGTAGTGAGGTAGTCCAAGTCTACCATGATGTTTGCCTATGACGCAATGGCCCGTTAGTACGTTTATAGTCTTGCTTAATGAGTTTCTGCCGAGATTTAGCAGCTGGCCGGTTCGTTTCCTGTTCATATTTGATCAGGTTTGCCTAGCTATGCTGCAAGTGCCTTCTTCTACCCAGAGAGTATTGGCTTTTACTTGGTAGAATTTTCTGACAGTGAGCTTCACTGTTGCTAACAGAATTTCAGTTACATCCTCACGTAACGTTCCTTCTTTGGATAGTTCGTCAGCTTCACAATTGCCCACGATATGTTTATGTCCAGGCACCCACCATAATTGTGTGGGTATGTGCAGCCTAGAGTATCTAGGGAAGAGCGGTAGTCCGCGACATGCTTGGATGTAGTGTATACACCCGAGAGGGACTTTATTGCCGCTTGGCTATCTGTGTATATATTAATTAGTGACCTCGGAGTGTAGTTGTCTAGAAGCCAACGGGAGGCCATTAGTATGGCCATAACCTCTGCTTGAAAGACGCTACAGTGGTCATATAAGCGAAAGCTGAGCATTAAGATTGGGTGTTCGAGAAGATGTCGCAGCCAACTTTCTTCTCCAATTTGGAGCCATATGTGTATATGTCAATGGAGTTAGGTTTTAGAACTGTACCGTCCAGTCAGTCCTCCCTGCTGGCAATGTGAGTGGAGAACTTCCGATTAAAGTAGGGTGAGGGACATACGTAGTCAACTGGGGTTAAGACCCCAGCTAGCACCCAGGGCCCGTCTTGAAGTAGTAAAAAGCGCACGAGGCCCTTCGTGACCTTTCCAGGATGTTTGCTTTCCAGCTTTGCTTAGAGTCGCAAACTAGACCTAGATTCTTCGCTTGTTGGCTCATATTTAGGTGAGTGCCTTCGAGTTTTGGTGGGGGAAATCGGAATTTTGTACTTCCTTGTGAAGAGCATAGTCTCAGTTTTCGAAGGATTAACTGAGAGACCAACGTCCCGACACCATTCGGAAACAATGCTAGGAGCATATGTTAATCTGTCTGACAGGGTGGAAGGAAACTTACCGGATACCACAATAGCAATGTCATCAGCATGAGCTATGACACAGCATCCGGTTCGATCCAATATACTTAACAGGGAGTTGACTGCCAAGTTGCAGATGAGAGTTGAGAATACGCCACCTTGTGGCGTACCTCTGTATATGGCTCTTGTAACGTTGGCGTTGCCAAGAGAAGAGGTGATGGAACGAGATTTTAACAATCGTTCAATGAGTGTAATAATATTTGTGTCCAGGTTTAGACCACACAGAGTTGAGACTACCGCGCTTGGACTTATGTTATTGAATGCACCTTCAATATCGAGGAACACTGCCAATGTAAATTCCTTAAAGGATAGTGATTTTTCTACTTCTTCAATGAGAGAGTGTAGCGCAGTTTCCACAGACCTGCCCTTAGTGTAGGCATGTTGTGATTTGGATAGAAAGTTTTTATCGATGGTAGTCCTGATATGGACATCGATAATTCTTTCAAGGGGTTTGACGAAGAAGGAGGAAAAACTAATGGGTCTATAATCCTTACGCATGGGGTGTGATACTTTCCTTGCTTTGGGAATGAACACCACACGAGCTTCACACCACAAGCTGGGAATGTACGAGTATTGGAGGCATGCATTGTAAATTTACAGAAGTTACGGGGTGACAATGTTGGAAACCTCCTGAATGTCTGCTGGTATAACATCGTCAGGACCAGGAGATTTAAAGCGTTCGAATGAATCGGTGGCCCACTGAAGGTGAGCGTTGGTTACCACAAAGTTAGACCAGCACCGGTTTGTAGGCAGGGCATGAGTAGATCCATTATTGAGAGACACGCTGTCCGGAAAGTGTATGTCTAGCAGGACATTCAGGGTCTCCGCCCCAGTAGCAGTCCAGCTACCATCAGGTCTCTGGACGCAATCCAGGGAACTAGGAGAAGATTTAAGGATCCTGCGGAGTCTACTTGTCTCTGAGATACGTTTTATATTGCCACAGAAAGTTCTCCATATAGCTCTTTTGGATTTCCTTATCGCATATTTGAGTTCACTTTGCTTGCCTTTGAAGGGAAGCAAGCCATTTGAGTTTTTGGCTCTTTTAAAGAGCTTGCGGCATTGCTTGCGGAGTTCTGCGATATCGGCATTCCACCACCTGGGATTGCTTTTATCTCTGGGTGTGCGGGCCATGCATGAAATTTCCGTTGCAATTTTGAAAGCATTTGAGAGCTTTTTGACAGACAGAGGAGACTCAGACGCACTTACGTCCATTTGACCATAGAGTTCATTGACGAACTCAGAGGTAGATATGACACTAGCTGATTCATCAGATTCTGCGTCGCCAGAGTTGTCTTGGGATACCGAGGCGGCCAAAGCATTGGCTGAAGGCTCAGCCCTCTGGTCCCTTGTTTTGGTACGCAGCTTGTCGCTTTTGCACACTTTGAGGATAATCGATCCGAAACCATAACTGATTACCCCTTTTGAAGCATTGATTGGCGCGAGCGACTCCTCATTAATGACGATGAGCGCTTCACGGAACTGACCCTTAGTCTCACTGACCTTAGTTTCCTTCCAGTCCTGAGTAGGCAGATACCAGCCGGCATCCCGACATTTTGGTGAGGGACCAGGATTGGAGGCGATAATTTCCTTGTACATTTTCAGGAGTGCAGTTTCAGACAATCTCTAGTTAGCTGGAGAGATAGTGCCGTCCGCGTTACTCCCGTCGATCACTGCCCAAATGAGGCTATCCTTGGCCACCTCGTTAAAACGTCTGTTGAAACGTTAATAATAAATAAGACCAAAAATATACTGTTTTGAATTATTTTTTTCAATATTTACTGGTTCGTTGTTTGGTGGTTCAATTAATATTACTGATAGCTTAAATATGTGATAAATGCCCGTGATTCGATATTTTCGATATAACGTGAAAAAATTGCATTTATTGAAAAGACCAAATTTTTCATGAAGAAAGTTAGTTAATGGCAAAGAATCATTTGATGAAAAATTTACATGTGCTCTCTGATGGTCATATAGAAAAGTTGTCAAGCTCTCGTACTATTGCTTGAATAGAATTATAAGTTTGTCAAGAAGTTTGTTATGCTCGCCACACATTATGCGACTGATTGTACAATTTCATTTAGCTTGTGGACACTCGCAAGGTGTGCGGGGACGGATCATGGCACGATTGCATGGAAAATCAAAAACTTTTGATTTTGATCGTACAATCGATCGCATAATTCTTGCTGGCATAACACACAGAAGGAGACAAAGAGAAACCACATAAAGTAAATACATATATTCTTCATCAGCTCGATGAGTCTGTCTGTCATTCTGTCTGTTTGTCATTCTGTCTGTCTGTCATTATGTCTATCTGTCCGTCTGTATATTGCTTTTGGTTGCTTTGGCGTGTGTAGTTGTTGTTGTTGTGTTAAACAATGTGTTTACGTTTGCCGTCTGTTGTTCCCTCTCGCACAAAAATTAGATAAACTGCAAGCTTCTGTGTGTTTCTTGTTCTCTTTTCTTGGTGCATTCGCTTGTTTTTGTACAACACAAAACGCTGGTTGCATGCATGTTGTTGTTATAAACATTTTTATACACACAAACTGCATGTTGTTGTTGTGGAAATGTAATCTCTTTATTAAGACTTTTCTGGTGGATTTTCCTAAAATTTTATTAATTGTTGGTGATATGGGAATAGAAATACACATTCTGTGAAAATTTCAAGTCTCTACTTAGTGCGGTTCATGAGATACAGAAATCTCAAAACGTTACATTTTGTATTTTTACACTGAAAATTTCATACTAAAGAAACTTCACAAAAAAAAACATAAAAATTCATGAAAAAAAATTAAGATTATATAAAAACCCATAAAGAAACACTCTTATACTACTAAAAACCAGAAAGAAGGCTATCAGTGGCTATGCCAAAGATGTAATACTCTTCACGCTCGTTGTTTGTATGGGAGGTACCGCCCCTAGTTGTTCGATTCGGCTGATTCCGACAAATGTGCTGCGTATGGTAAAAAGAAACCTATGTGCTCTATTTAGCTCTCTAGCTCAAAAACTGAGGGACAAGTTAGCATACATACAAACGGCTAAATCAACTCGTTTCATCGAGTTGATCACAAATATATATACTTATGTGGTCTGCGATGTCTCCTTCTGTGTATTACAAAGGTCATGACAAACTTATAATACTATAAAATAAAAAAAAAATACAGAAAAATAAAAACCAAAAAAAAAAAAAAATCATATACTACTAAAAACCAGAAAGAAGGCTATCAGTGGCTATGCTAGATGTAATACTCTTCAGGCTGCTCCGGGTTGCATCCAACCTTACATTCTTACCATCAGCATATTCTCTCTGTTATAGTTTGAGTAGCAACAATGAACACAGTTTGAGTATCATCAAAGAACACATTTTAAGTATCAACAAAGAACACAGTTTGAGTGGTATTGTATTTTTATTTCACTTATACTCCTTATAGTTTGACATTTAATGTGAGTTTATATGGGAGGTACCGTCCCTCCTATCATCATGACATTTACACGGTTGGTGGACATGGCCCAGAAACGTATAGTGTCCAAATTTCAGTTCGATACGTCAAAAAAAAAAACTTTTTCTAATAAGATCATTAATTTAAAAGGGGGTTTGTATGGGAGGAATGAACATGGTTGCTGCTACAATGGCGCTGGTGTCAGGACGACGGCACGATATCTTTCCAGTGGCAGAATGTTCAGAAATGAACATGGTTGCTGCCATGATGGCGCTGGTGTAAGGTGTGATGTAGTCTAAGTAACACCAGCATTTATGACCTTCATAAATGATGACAGTTAAGGTAGCATCATAAAATATCAGTCTGCTACTAAATAGGGTTTTCAAAAGAAGAACCAAAGGTAGACAAATTCCTTAGATCACAAGGTATTCTTAGGTAGTATATAAGAGAACATTTTTACTTAAATAAATAGTATCAAGTTGTCCTCTCTACGCGCAGTACATAGTATCAAGCCAAACTCTGTACGAACAGTACATGTGTGCGAATTCACTTGATCCTCAGCCTTGATAGAATTGAGTTCTATCCAATATGTAATGTTAGTTTATTGTAATTAATAAGAAATTCAAGTATATAATAACACAATTATAAAGTATGATATTGTAATAATAATTCAAGTTTAAGTAATAAGAACAATTTAATTAACGTAATGTTTCAACTTTGTACTTCACAACTTCTTCTGACGACCTTTAGCAACCGACTGACTTGTCGATCCACTATCAGCTCAATACTGACTACTCAACAGTGAATTATCGTGGGTGGGAGTTGTCGGTCACGCTGCTACAGTGTCCTTACATTCAGCCATCCTGTTCTTCGTCATCTGACTCAGATGACATAGCATCCTCATTGTCTGTTACATATCGCCACAGTTTCAAGTTGTCACAACTGGTGGTAGTAAGATTCGGCCCTTCAACTTTTGCAACCTTGCGGACATCTTAACACCCATTGCTCTTAACCTTGTTGATCTCGTAAAGCCCTAATAACTCGCTTGCTAGTTTTTTTCCAGCCACAAATTGCGTACGTTTTATGGCAACCAGATCTCCAACTTTTTATCCGAATTCGGCTTTTCGTTTTCGGTCATAGTTCTTTTTATATGCTATTTGTGCTCGTAATATCTCGTTTTTAGCAACCTCTCGCAGTTGTTGCCTTTCGAAATTAGAAATCATCTCTTCCTCCAATAATCGATTTAAGTGACTGCTAACATCAGTATTCATTTTGGTTCCAAACAGCAACTCAAAAGGTGACTTCTTTCTGGACGTGTGAAAATGCGTATTCATGGTTCTCTATACATCAGGAACTAGTTGGATTTTCTGCGGACATCTTGGCTATGATTGAGAGTATTGACCTATTTACACGTTCAATTTGCCAATTAGCACGGGGAACACCTGCTGTTGTTAAGGCATGTTCAATTCCGTTGACTTTGGTGAAGTCGCGTTCGATGTGAATGCTGATCCCTGTCACTGACTATTCGACTTGGAAATCCATAAACTACAGCCCATTCATTAATTCGTAGCCTGTCAACTTTGTGGGATATAACGAAACGAATTTAGTAATCCCATCTACTATGGCGAAAATATACTTATATTGCTTTGTCGTAGCGTCCATAGGTCTCAGTTGGTCAACATGTAGGATGCATAGTGGTAGTTCTCCTTTATTAATGCATGTCAGCATGCCTTCCTTCTTGCCCAACTTCTTGTTGTGTATAATGCACTTGACACAGTTGTCGATCATTCGCCGTATTTTGCCCTCAACATGTGGAATGTAATATTTCTGCTGAAACGCGTGTAAAGTCTTTGGTACGGCGTAGTTCCCACCATTGTGTGCTTCGCTGATAATTTCTCGTTCCATGCATTTTGGAATAACTAATAAATCGATTCCTCCTACTGTTTTGTACAGTAAACCACCTTTGTTCTTATAATCGGCATATGGACGACTGGTAAGAATTTCGTTAACTGCTCAATTAATTCATCTTTCTTCTGAACCTTTTTTATTCTTGCAGATATCTCCGAAGCGGTTAAAATACGATACTTGTGGATAATTACTGAGGCAATCCACATGTTTTAATCTCTGACCTGGTCGATGCTCTATGACAAATTCATAATCTTGTAGATATAATATCCACACTGCAACTTGACGTGGCACATCACGTTTCGATGTGGTTTGCTTAAAAGCAGATTGTAACCGGTTTAAATTGCATTCCTATAAGATAGTGGCGAAATTTTTTTAGCGCAAGATAAGCTGCTTTTACTTCCAGGACATAGCTATGTCGTTGCGAATCGGCATTCGAAGTCTTTTTTCTCCAAAAAAACAACTGGGTGGAGCTCTCCTTCCAACTGTTGTAGTAATACGGCACCAAATCCATCTATTGTTGCATCTGTATGTTCTTCCGTTAGCGCATCTCTGTCAAATATTCTAAGGATTGGCTCTCTACATGGAGAATTCTTCAGATGTTGAAACGACTTCATTTCATATGTGTTTATTTGAAATGGCATATCTTTTCGTAGCAAATCAGTAAGTGGTCGTGCTATACTTGCGTAGCCTTTGATGAAGCGACGGAAAAAACCTGTCAATCCCAAAAAGGACTGCACAGCTTTTATATTTATAGGTACTGGAAACTATCTGACTGCATTCGTTTTATCCGTTCCTGGCCAAATTTTTCAATCTTCAATGGTGTGTCCCAAAAACTGATTACCGTCTGTAAAAAATGACATTTCTGCCACTTAACGCGAAGTTTATTACTAGCTGCTGTGCTGGCTATCTCATCTGAGGTAGCGGCATATATAATTATGTCATCCATATATAGCTCTAAAACGTTTTGCTTGATGAGGTCTTTGAATACATTGTTTACAAATCTAGCAAACGCAGCTAGTGAGTTACAAAATCCGAATGGAGCCCGATTGAACTCATACAGGCCGTTTTTGGTTACAAAGGCCGTGTACTTTTCGCTCGACTCTTCAACAGGCACGTGGAAAAAACCGTTTTCCAAGTCCATGACCTTGGATATTTTAGCTCCTTGCAACTTTTCCAACACGTCATCAATCAGTGGAACCGGGAAGCAGTCTTTAAGCACCATTTTCTTGAGCTGTCTAAAGTCAACACACATTCTATAACTGCCATCTTTTTTCTTCACCACAACTACACGGCTGGCAATGTTCGATGATGACTTACGTATAACGCCTTGCTTTAGCCATTCTTCAACCTGTCGTTCTACTGCATGGGCTTCTTTGATTGGCAAACGACTCGGTGACTGCTGAAATGACTTGAAAGTACTTTCAGGAACAACCTCAAGCATTACTTCGTTTTTGTCGCTTAGTTAAGCTGGTTGGTACGCCTCTATCATATTTTGTACAGCTGCTTTGTACTGAGGAGGAACAACAATTGTAGTATCATATTCAATCATATTGTATATACTTACCTGATTTTGCAGTTCATTGTATTCTTCCTGAAGTGACGAAAACTGATAACCATGTTAGTTCATGATGACACAAAACTTTTTTGTAAAGTCGTACCGGAGAAGGACATCATACTCGACAATTTTATGTTGCGTTTTCATCGAGTCAACTTCAATTCTACCTCCAACTGACCAATAGGTATCGTTGATTTATTACCAAGGCCTCGATGTGTAGCAATACACCTTTGTAACTTTCAATTAGCAATCGATTAGGCAAAAGACTTCTACTTCGCTGATTTTTATTTTTTTATGTCTTTGCGCATTGATCACAGTGTTTACATTCTTAATTGTCTCTTCGCAGTATTTTGAGATATGCCCAAACTGATTGCACTTAAAACATTTTGACTGAGTAGGACAATGAAAATCAATTTATTTAACGTGAACACCTGTCGTAGAGACTTAATATCACGGCTCCGA
>JBAMAV010000667.1:0-14399 GCA_037043315.1 Amiota communis
TATTTTTACAGTGAAGTCAGCGGAACGAAACGATTTGATTTAGTCATGACCGCCTGTACGTCCATTCATCTATATGTGTCACTGTTTTTTTTGGGAAAAAAAAGAGGTTTATAACAGATAACAAAGTAGAATGATAAATATTAAACAAACGAATAGTAAACATAGGGAAAAAGGAAGACAGTAGGATAGGTGTACCAGGGCCTTACGGGACTGCCGATTAAGCAAAGTTTCGTAAGGCTGGTACTACAATCAATTAGCCGACATCTGCGTTTCGGCATTGAAACCGCATTCCATTTGCATTGACTCTCCAGCATGTGCCATACTAGGTTCTCAACCGCTGGCTGATCACCCAGGACATTACTCAGCTCCTGCCTCTCCCTGTGCACCAAGAACCGTCATCATGATGGAACCTATACAGGTACAGCCGGAAGCATCCGTGACCACTCAGTAGTTGAGTGAGGTAAAAGTTTACCACACCATGCTTCCTTCCGATCCATTCGGCTAGGCTGGGAGTTAGGCTGTACGTCCAGCGACCCTGCGTTGAGCTATCCCAGCGACTCTGCCACGTCCTGATGGAAGAGCATCTTGTTTGTGCCCGCAATGCTCTAACCTAATCTGGGGGCCTCGCTCTCCAGGTATAAGCCTCCGCTGCCTCGATGGCGACTAGGTCTATTGGTACCAGCCCAGCGAGAACCAGAGCAGCATCCTCCGATACAGTTCGGAAAGCACTAATGACTTTTAGAGCTCCCAGTCTGTAGACGCTCTCCAGTTGTCTCCTGTATGAGGTCCTATCCATTGCCTTAACCCGTACCGCTGTTCCGTATAGCATCATGGATTTGGTTGCATTCAGCGGAGCAGTCTACGTCCTTGTTTAGTTCCACGCATGTTTAGTAGTATCCTCGAGAGAGCCTTCCATGACCTTGCCGCCCTGTCACTGGCGTATGACAAGTGTTCTTTAAAGCTGAGCCTATGATCTAACAAACTTTTTGTTGTGATTTCCACGTTGCCGACAGTAACCGTAGCACTCTCCACAATTTTTCGACTGCTGATAAGTTGCGCTTCCGTCTTTTGCTCCACTAGGCTGAGACCAACACTGTCCAGCCATGCTGCTATAGTTGCGATAGCTGAGTTACATCTTTCTACCGACTCGCTAATGTGTTTCCCGACCACCACAAGTGCAATGTCATCCGCGAACCCCACAATGTTTACACCAGCTGGGAGACGGAATCTAAGGATGCCGTCGTACATTATGTTCCAGAGGAGAGGCCCAAGGACAGAGCCCTGTGGCACCCCTCCGGTTACACGGTATGCTACCTCTCCCTCTGAAGTGTCGTAGAGAAGGACCCGCTGCCTAAAGTAGCTTCGAAGTATTCTCAGCAGGTACCTCGCAACCCCGTAGTCAGTAAGCGCCTCCATTATTCTATCCCAGTTTGCTGAGTTGAAGACATTCCTTATATCGAGCGAAACCACAAGGCAGTATTCTTTTGCACCGCCTGCCCAACGTCTGCCACAGATCACCTCCTGCGCAATCTTGGTTACTTCCGATACTGCGTCGATGGTTGAACGCCCTTTCCTAAAGCCAAACTGGGACGAGGAGAGGTCCCCTCCTAGCTGTATTGCTTCCTCAAGTCTGCCCGCTATGATCTTCGCCAGTGCTTTGCCTGCCGTGTCCAATAGGCAAATCGGCCTGGAAGAAGATGGTTCGCCTGGTGGTTTCCCTGGTTTGTTGATGAGAACCAGTCTCTGGATTTTCCAGCAGGATGGAAAGACCCCCTCAGATAGACAGAGGTTAAAAAGATCCGCGAAGAAATGAGGCTGCAGGGTCATCACCACCTTGAGGGCTCGGTTTGGGATTTGGTCGGGTCCTGGGGATTTGCCGCTTTTTATCCACTTCGAAACAGACAGGATTTATCCTGAGGCTACCGGGGTGAAGCTGCTCATCTCTTGGTTCTCGTCTTCACTGCTATTCTGACTTTCTTGTTTCCTGCGGAAAGAGGGTTGCCACGATGTGAGACATCTCTAGGGGATCCAAGAGAGGGACCTGCTTCCGTGACTTGGTGTTTTTGACAATCACCTGGTAGGCCTTGCCCCACGCGTCGTTCTATGCGTCATCGCACAGCTTGAGGAAACAACGCCTTTTGCTGTCCCTGATTGCTCTCTTTAAGGATCTCCTACACAAGTGGTAACTCTCCCTCAGTTCAAGGAAGCGACTTGAGTGCATGGCACGCTGATAGGCCCTACGTGCCAGAATGCAGCTACGTCTCGCTACCACAATTTCCTCATTCCACAAGAATACTGAATACTGGTGGCGGCTATGGGATCTTCTGGGCTTCATGCTGTAGTCACACGCCTGCTTAATGGCCCGTTGGGTCTTGATGGCCATATCTTCTGCAGATCCGTCTAAAACTGGTTCATGTAGGGCGGTACAGAAAGTCTGGGGGTTAAGCGTAGACTCTCTGTAGCCCCTCCTAACCGGATGCCGCTGTGTTCTGGGGATATTGTTATCCGCAGTAACCTCGCATAGTATGGCTTGGTGATCACTCGCAGTGTATAAATTGCTCAGAGTCCATTTGGAGGAGTTGAAAAGAGAAGGGCTTATAAACGTGAGATCCACTATTGAGCCAGCCCCTTAATTCAATAGGCACACGTCCAGGGTTGCTAATGCCTCTAACGGGAGCGCCCTTTGCCGTTTGTGAGCGTGGAGCCCCAGTCTGTAGCCCACGCTTTGAAGTCGCTGGCGATGATGACAGGGTGTCGGTCTCTTGCGTCGGTGACGAGCTCGTCCAGCAGCACTCCAAATTCGCTCAAGCTTAGACTGGGAGGTAAGTAGCAACTGTATATCCAAAGGCCACTTACCTTTGCTCTCGAGAAGCAGCTGAAGGATCTTCTTGATGTAACGGTCTTCCGGGTTGCACTGCAGACGTATATGGCTGCCTTGCGGTCTACGTCACAGCACCAGTAATCGTCTTTACCATACCTGTATGGCTCTCCCAAGATAGCCACGTCTACCTCTTGTTCTCGGATCGTCTGCGTAAGTAGGTCCTTAGCCGCAACACAGTGATTCAAGTTAAGTTGCAGCAACTTGAACATTGTGTTTTATTTTGTGCTTCCTTCACGCTACGCAGGGCAGGTTCGACTACCGGCTATGTGGTTGGTATCGCCCAGTTGTTTTGAAGCACAGACGAAACACCGTGGTTTGCTTGTACAGTTTTTCACCTGGTGCCCTTCCTTTCCGCATCTTAGGCAGCAGTTGCTCCTGTCTATTGCACTCTTGCATGCACTAGCTATGTGCCCCACCTCCAGGCATTTGAAACACTTACGGGATTGTTGCCATCTCGCATTCTGCAACGTGTCCAGCCAATTCTCACTCTGCTGGCTTTAATGAGCTCTGCTGCGGTTCTCGATGGCAGGCTAAGAGTAGCCGCCTGTATTCCAGCATAAGCAGGGCGGAGGCTTTTGATATTTCCTCTGTCTACCTCTATCGCAAACTGCCCCTTGCAAGCTGATACAATCTCGTCCATATCCGTGCCATCATCGATATCAAGGATCACCAGCTGGGTCTCCTGTGTTAACGAGCGTATGCTTGCACTCTCACCAAGTGCTGAGCCCACGGCGTCCTTGAGCTGTTGAAGATTTTCCTTCATGGGGGCATCCATCTCCAGTAAAACATCTCCCTTCAGCGTCTTTCGGAATCGGTTGACGTTATTACTGACCTCCATAAGGCCCTCATTGTGGGTCATAATCCGCACAAGGTCGCTGTATGACCTACCATCCTTTGCCTCTATAATCAGAGCGTCAGGACGGACTCTCCTTATGGGCCCTCTGCTGCCTTTTCCTCTGGGCCTCTTTTTAACTGATTCCCAGTCGGCTTTTGAGAGCATCGGTGTACTAACACGTCTCAAAGGCTGACGGGCATCAATCGGCCTTGCCTTTTTTGGTGGTGTTTTCCTCGAGTTGTCTTTTGGGTCCCCTGCCCTCTAAGGCGTGCCTATACCATGCAGAGTGACTGCCGAATCCGTCTGTGTCCCTGTATGAGATGCTTCTTTATGGGTGGCACACAACTCCATAATTTTCTTTTGCAATGACGATAGACTAACTATTTTGTGACGCATCGCCAGATTGATGTGCCTCTTTTCCTTGTCACTTACAAATGCTGCCTTTAGTCCGGCGCTACCGGGCTTGGTCCGCTTCTCATCTGCTGGTTTCAGGACACTAGAGGACGAGCTTGCCCCTGATTCATCGGTTTATCATCCTTTTGCACCAGTTGCCTGGGAGACCTCATCGTTTTCGAGCTCGCCTTAAAGGCCTCCTCTGCAGTGCCCCCATTGCTTATACCGGACGCCTCATCTCTATTCTGTCTGCTTGCCATTTATATACGCATATATTTGGTTACAATGCATATATATCCTGCACTGGTAGACAGATCGTGTATACGACTCCTTTTTTGAAGAGTAACAAAATATCGATTACTCAAAAAATGGAAAATTCGTGTACTAGCCCCTTCTTCAAAACGACCAGCTGTTCGTCTCACTTACGCTTTTAGTTGGAAATAAAATTTTAGAATTTTACTTATTTATTAGGAAAAAAGGCACTTATTCCACCAATAAAACACAACAAGGTATACCAACACACTGTCAGACGACCCGTCTATATCAGATACGTAGCGAAATGATCTTTTGGCTTTGCAATCAAAAATATTCAAAATATATATTTTTTTCCAGGATCGCGGAAAAACACATCCACTGCATAAAAACACATATTTGTATTTCTGTGTCACTGTGTGTCTATCTGTGCATCTGTTTGTATGGATGCAAACGAGTCATAATGATCAACAACTTAACACGACGATGATAATGATGAACAAACCAAAAAAAAAAGCAACAATAAAAAATGAAGTCTTTAAGTCTTTACGATATTCGTACTCACACATTCGCCTTAACTTTTGTTTGCTTGGACTATTTCATTCATCTCTCTTCCCTCCCTTACAAAATAGCACAGGCAAACGATCCCACACATACAACTTAGCTTATATCGGTTTTGACTATTTCATTCTTTCATTCTTCTCTCTTCATCCACTCCTCTAGTGAGAATAGTATTATAAGTCTCTCATAAAGTTTGTAACACATGTGAGTCATGAGCGCAAACATCATTCATTCTCTTTTGTGTTTAAAGAGAGAATCGACTTTGACAGCATGATAATGGCTTTTTATATAAGACTAGTCATAGTTATTCTAACAAAGACACAGTGCAGGTGGTCATTTTTACAGTGAAGTTTCTTTAAAATGAAAATTTTGTGTAATAGTTTTGTGAAAACATAAAATAAAAATATTTAATATAAAATGTATATGAGAAGTCCATCTCCTTATGACGAGAATTTAAATCCACCGTAAGTATATGCATATATATTCTTGATCAGCTCGACGAGACGAGTTTATTTAGTCATGTCCGCCTGTACGTCCATTCGTCTGTCTGTGCCACTGTGTGTCTATCTGTGCGTCTGTCTGTATGGATGCCAACGAGGCATAATGAGGATAATGCCAAAAAAATAAACATGATGATGATAATGATGAACAAACCAAAAGTAAAGCAACACTAAAAAAGTAAGTCTTTAAGTCACTACGAAATTCGTCAACTCACACATTCACCTTAACTTTTGTTTGCTTGGACTATTTCATTCATCTCTCTTCCCTGCCTACCAAAATAGCACAGGCAAACGATCCCACACATACAACTTAGCTTATATCGGTTTTGACTATTTCATTCCTTCATTCTTCTCTCTTCATCCACTCCTCTAGTGAGAATAGTATTATAAGTCTCTCATGAAGTTTGTAACACATGTGAGTCATAAGCGCAAACATCATTCATTCTCTTTTGTGTTTAAAGAGAGAATCGATTTTGACAGCATGATAATGGCTTTTTATATAAGACTGGTCATAGTTATTCTAACAAAGACACAGTGCAGGTGGTCATTTTTACAGTGAAGTTTCTTTAAAATGAAAATTTTGTGTAATAGTTTTGTGAAAACATAAAATAAAAATATTTAAAATAAATATTCTTGATCACCTCGACGAGACGAGTTGATTTAGTCGTGTCCGCCTGTACGTCCATTCGTGTCTGTGTCACTGTGTGTCTATCTGTGCGTCTGTCTGTATGGATGCCAATGAGTCATAATGAGGATAATGTCCAAAAAATAAACATGATGATGATAATGATGAACAAACCAAAAGTAAAGCAACAATAAAAAATTAAGTCTTAAGTCTCTACAAAATTTGTCAACTCACACATTCACCTTAACTTTTATTTGCTTGGACTATTTCATTCATCTCTCTTCCCTGCCTAACAAAATAGCACAGGCAAACGATCCCACACATACAACCTAGCTTATATAGATTTTGACTATTTCATTCTTTCATTCTTCTCTTCATCCACTCCTCTAGTGTGAATAGTATTATAAGTCTCTCATGAAGTTTGTAACACATGTGAGTCATGAGCGCAAACATCATTCATTCTCTTTTGTGTTTAAAGAAAGAATCGATTTTGACAGCATGATAATGGCTTTTTATATAAGACTAGTCATAGTTATTCTACCAAAGACACAATGCAGGTGGTCATTTTTACAGTGAAGTTTCTTTAAAATGAAAATTTTGTGTAATAGTTTTGTGAAAACATAAAATAAAAATATTTAAAATAAAAGGTATATGAGAAGTCCATCTCCTTGTGACGAGAATTTAAATCCACCGTAAGGAGTACATATGCATATATATTCTTAATCAGCTCGACGAGACGAGTTTATTTAGTCATGTCCGCCTGTACGTCCATTCGTCTGTCTGTGTCACTGTGTGTCTATCTGTGCGTCTGTCTGTATGGATGCCAACGAGTCATAATCAGTATTATGTCCAACAAATAAACATGATGATGATAATGATGAAGAAACCAAAAGTAAAGCAACAATAAAAAATTAAGTCTTAAGTCTCTACAAAATTTGTCAACTCACACATTCACCTTAACTTTTGTTTGCTTGGACTATTTCATTCATCTCTCTTCCCTGCCTAACAAAATAGCACAGGCAAACGATCCCACACATACAACTTAGCTTATATAGGTTTTGGCTATTTCATTCTTTCATTCTTCTCTTCATCCACTCATCTAGTGTGAATAGTATTATAAGTCTCTCATGAAGTTTGTAACACATGTGAGTCATGAGCGCAGATTTCGTTCATTCTCTTTTCTTTTTGAAGAGAGAATCGATTTTGACAGCAACTACCGTTACAAAATTGCACGATAATGGCTTTTTATATCAGACTGGTCATAGTTATTCTAACAAAGGCACAGTGCAGATGGTCATTTTTACAGTGAAGTTTCTTTAAAAAGCAAATTTTGTGTAATAGTTTTGTGAAAATATAAAATAAAAATATTTAAAATAAAATGTATATGAGAAGTCCATCTCCTTGTGACGAGAATTTAAATCCACCGTAAGTAGTACATATGCATATATATTCTTGATCAGCTCGATGAGACGAGTTGATTTAGTCATGTCCGCCCGTACGTCTATTTGTCTGTCTGTGTCACTGTGAGTTTATCTATGCGTCTGTCTGTATGGATGCAAACGAGTCATAATGACCAACAACTAAATACGATGATGATAGTGATGAACAAAATAAAATTAAAGCAACAAGAAAAAATTAAGTCTTCTCGAAATTCGTAAACTCACACATTCACCTTATCTTTTGTTTGCTTGCTTTCATTCATCTCTCTGCCCTTCCTTACAAAATAGAACAAACAAACGATCCCACACATACAACTTAGCTTATATCGGTTTTGACTATTTCATTCTTTCATTCTTCTCTCTTCGTCCACTCCTCTAGTGTTAATAGTATTATAAGTCTCTCATGAAGTTTGTAATACATGTGAGTCATGAGCGCAAACATCATTCATTCTCTTTTGTGTTTAAAGAAAGAATCGATTTTGACAGCATGATAATGGATTTTTATATCAGGCTAGTCATAGTTATTCTACCAAAGACACAGTGCAATGGTAATTTTTAAAGTGAAGTTTCTTTAAAAGGCAAATTTTGTGTAAAAGTTCTGTGAAAAAATTAAATAGAAATATTTAAAATAAAATGTATAAGAGAAGTCCATCTCCTTTTCACCGTAAGTAGTACATATGCATATATATTCTTGATCAGCTCGACGAGACGAGTTGATTTAACCATGTCCGCCTGTACGTCCATTCGTCTGTCTGTGTCACTGTGTGTCTATCTGTCCGTCTGTCTGTATGGATGCAAACAAGTCATAATCAGTATAATGTCCAACAAATAAACATGATGATGATAATGGTGAAGAAACCAAAAGTAAAGCAACCTTAAAAAATTAAGTTTTTACGAAATTCGTAAACTCACACATTCACCTTAACTTTTGTTTGCTTGCACTATTTCATTCATCTCTCTTCCCTCCCTTAAAAAACAGCACAGGCAAACGATCACATACATACAATTTAGCTTATATCGGTTTCGACTATTTCATTCTTTCATTCTTCTCTATTCGCCCACTCTTCTAATGTGAAAAGTATTATAAGTCTCTCGTGAAGTTTGTAACACATGTGAGTCATGAGCACAGATATAGTTCTTTCTCTTTTCTTTTTGAAGAGAGAATCGATTTTGACAGCAACTACCGTTATAAAATTGCACGATAATGGCTTTTTATATCAGACTGGTCATAGTTATTCTAACAAAGGCACAGTGCAGATGGTAATTTTTATAGTGAAGTTTCTTTAAAAGGCAAATTTTGTGTAATAGTTTTGTGAAAAAATAAAATAAAAATATTTAAATTAAAATGTAGAAGAGAAGTCCATCTCCTTGTGACGAAAATTTATACCCACCGTAAGTAGTACGTATGCATATATATTCTTGATCAGCGATGAGACGAGTTGGTTTACTCATGTCCGCCCATACGTCCATTCGTCTGTCTGAGTCACTGTGTGTCTATCTGTCCGTCTGTCTGTATGGATGCAAACGAGTCATAATCAGTATAATGTCCAACAAATAAACATGATGATGATAATGGTAAAGAAACCAAAAGAAAAGCAACCTTAAAAAATTAAGTCTTTTAGTCTTTACGAAATTCGTAAACTCACACATTCACCTTAACTTTTGTTTGCTTGGACTATTTCATTCATCTCTCTTCCCTCCCTTACAAAACAGCACAGGCAAACGATCACATACATACAACTTAGCTTATATCGGTTTTGACTATTTCATTCTTTCATTCTTCTCTCTTCATCCACTCCTCTCGTGTGAATAGTATTATAAGTCTCTCTTTACGAAATTCGTAAACTCACACATTCACCTTAACTTTTGTTTGCTTGAACTATTTCATTCATCTCTCTTCCCTCCCTTACAAAACAGCACAGGCAAACGATCACACACATACAACTAAGCTTATTTCGGTTTTGACTATTTCATTCTTTAATTCTTCTCCCGTCGCCCACTCCTCCAGTGAGAATAGTATTATAAGTCTCTCATGAAGTTTGTAACACATGTGAGTCATGAGCGCAGATATCGTTCATTCTCTTTTCTTTTTGAAGAGAGAATCGATTTTGACAGCAACTACCGTTATAAATTTTGCATGATAATGGCTTTTTATATCAGACTGTTCATAGTTATTCTAACAAAGGCACAGTGCAGATGGTAATTTTTACAGTGAAGTTTCTTTAAAAGGCAAATTTTGTGTAATAGTTTTGTGAAAAAATAAAATAAAAATATTTAAAATAAAATGTATAAGAGCAGTCCATCTCCTTGTGACGAAAATTTATACCCACCGTAAGTAGTACGTATGCATATATATTCTTGATCAGCGATGAGACGAGTTGGTTTACTCATGTCCGCCCATACGTCCATTCGTCTGTCTGAGTCACTGTGTGTCTATCTGTCCGTCTGTCTGTATGGATGCAAACGAGTCATAATCAGTATAATGTCCAACAAATAAATATGATGATGATAATGGTAAAGAAACCAAAAGTAAAGCAACCTTAAACAATTTAGTTTTTACGAAATTCGTAAACTCACACATTCACCTTAACTTTTGTTTGCTTGGACTATTTCATTCATCTCTCTTCCCACCCTTACAAAACAGCACAAGCAAACGATCACATACATACAACTTAGCTTATATCGGTTTTGACTATTTCATTCTTTCATTCTTCTCTCTTCATCCACTCCTCTCGTGTGAATAGTATTATAAGTCTCTCTTTACGAAATTCGTAAACTCACACATTCACCTTAACTTTTGTTTGCTTGAACTATTTCATTCATCTCTCTTCCCTCCCATACAAAACAGCACAGTTAAACGATCACATACATACAACTTAGCTTATATCGGTTTTGACTATTTCATTCTTTCATTCTTCTCTCTTCATCCACTCCTCTCGTGTGAATAGTATTATAAGTCTCTCATGAAGTTTGTAACACATGTGAGTCATGAGCGCAGATATCGTTCATTCTCTTTTCTTTTTGAAGAGAGAATCGATTTTGACAGCAACTACCGTTATAAATTTGCAAGATAATGGCTTTTTGTATCAGACTGGTCATGGTTATTCTAACATAGGCACAGTGCAGATGGTAATTTTTACAGTGAAGTTTCTTTAAAAGGCAAATTTTGTGTAATAGTTTTGTGAAAAAATAAAATAAAAATATTTAAAATAAAATGTATAAGAGAAGTTCATCTCCTTGTGATGAGAATTTATATCCACCGTAAGTAGTACATATGCATATATATTCTTGATCAGCGACGAGACGAGTTGGTTTACTCATGTCCGCCAGTACGTCCATTCGTCTGTCTGTGTCACTGTGTATCTAGCTGTCCGTCTGTCTGTATGGATGCAAACGAGTCATAATCAGTATTATGTCCAACAAATAAACATGATGATGATAATGATGAATAAACCAAAAGTAAAGCAACAATAAAAAATTAAGTCTTTAAGTTTTTACGAAATTCGTAAACTCACACATTCACCTTAACTTTTCTTTGCTTGAACTATTTCATTCATCTCTCTTCCCTCCCTTATAAAACAGCACAGGCAAACGATCACACACATACAACTAAGCTTATTTCGGTTTTGACTATTTCATTCTTTCATTCTTCTCTCTTCACCCACTCCTCTCGTGTGAATAGTATTATAAGTCTCTCATGAAGTTTGTAAAACATGTGAGTCATGAGCGCAGATATCGTTCATTCTCTTGTCTTTTTGAAGAGAGAATCGATTTTGATAGCAACTACCGTTATAAAATTGCACGATAATGGCTTTTTATATCAGACTGGTCATAGTTATTCTAACAAAGGCACAGTGCAGATGGTAATTTTTACAGTGAAGTTTCTTTAAAAGGCAAATTTTGTGTAATAGTTTTGTGCAAAAATAAAATAAAAGTATTTAAAATAAAATGTATAAGAGAAGTACATCTCCTTGTGACGAGAATTTATACCCACCGTTAGTAGTACATATGCATATATATTCTTGATCAGCGACGAGACGAGTTGGTTTCCTCATGTCCGCCCGTACGTCCATTCGTCTGTCTGTGTCACTGTGTGTCTATCTGCCCGTCTGTCTGTATGGATGCAAACGAGTCATAATGATGATAATGACCAACAACTAAACACGATGATGATGATGATGAACACACCAAAAGTAAAGCAACCTTAAAAAATTAAGTCTTTTAGTCTTTACGAAATTCGTAAACTCACACATTCACCTTAACTTTTGTTTGCTTGGACTATTTCATTCATCTCTCTTCCCTCCCTTACAAAATAGCACAGGCAAACGATCCCACACATTCAACTTAGCTTATATCGGTTTTGACTATTTCATTCTTTCATTCTTCTCTCTTCATCCACTCCTCTAGTGTGAATAGTATTATAAGTCTCTCATGAAGTTTATAACACATGTGAGTCATGAAGCGCAAACATCATTCATTCTCTTTTGTGTTTAAAGAGAGAATCGATTTTGACAGCAACTACCGTTATAAAATTGCACGATAATGGCTTTTTACATCAGACTTGTCATAGTTATTGTAACAAAGACACAGTGCAACTGGTCATTTTTACAGTGAAGTCAGCGCGACGAAACGATTTGATTTAGTCATGTCCGCCTGTACGTCCATTCGTCTGTTTGTGTGACTGTGTGTCTATCTGTCTGTCTGTATGGATGCAAACGAGTCATAATGAGAATAATGTCCAAAAAATAAACATGATGATAATAATGATGAACAAACCAAAAGTAAAGCAACAATAAAAAATGAAGTCTTTAAGTCTTTACGTAATTCGTAAACTCACACATTCACCTTAACTTTTCTTTGCTTGGACTATTTCATTCATCTCTCTTCCCTCCCTTATAAAACAGCACAGGCCAACGATCACACACATACAACTTAGCTTATATCTGTTTTGACCATTTCATTCTTTCATCCGCCTCTCTTCGTCCACTCCTCTAGTCATCTAGTGTGAATAGTATTATAAGTCTCTCATGAAGTTTGTAACACATGTGAGTCATGAACGCAAACATTGTTCATTCTCTTTTGTGTTTAAAGAGACAATCAATTTTGACCGCAACTACCGTTATAAAATTGCACGATAATGGCTTTTTATTTCAGACCAGTCATAGTTATTATAACAAAGACACAGTGCAGATGGTAATTTTTACGGTGAAATTTCTTTAAAAAGCAAATTTTGTGTAATAATTTTGTGAAAAAATAAAATAAAAAAATTTCAAATAAAATGTACTCGTAAAAGAGAATTCCATCTCCTTGTGACGAGAATTTTAATCCAGCGTAAGTAGTACATATGCATATATATTCTTGATCAGCTCGACGAGACGAGTTGATTTAGCCATGTCCGCCTGTACGTCCATTCGTCTGTTTGTGTGATTCTTGATCAGCTCGACGACACGAGTTGATTTAGCCATGTCCGCCTGTACGTCCATTCGTCTGATTGTGTGACTGTGTGTCTATCTGTCTGTCTGTATGGATGCAAACGAGTCATAGTGAGAATAATGTCCAAAAAATAAACATGATGATAATAATGATGAACAAACCAAAAGTAAAGCAACAATAAAAAATGAAGTCTTTAAGTCTTTACGTAATTCGTAAACTCACACATTCACCTTAACTTTTCTTTGCTTGGACTATTTCATTCATCTCTCTTCCCTCCCTTATAAAACAGCACAGGCCAACGATCACACACATACAACTTAGCTTATATCTGTTTTGACCATTTCATTCTTTCATCCGCCTCTCTTCGTCCACTCCTCTAGTCATCTAGTGTGAATAGTATTATAAGTCTCTCATGAAGTTTGTAACACATGTGAGTCATGAACGCAAACATTGTTCATTCTCTTTTGTGTTTAAAGAGAGAATCGATTTTGACAGCAACTACCGTTATAAAATTGCACGATAATGGCTTTTTATATCAGACCAGTCATAGTTATTATAACAAAGACACAGTGCAGATGGTAATTTTTACGGTGAAATTTCTTTAAAGAGCAAATTTTGTGTAATAATTTTGTGAAAAAATAAAATAAAAAAATTTCAAATAAAATGTACTCGTAAAAGAGAATTCCATCTCCTTGTGACGAGAATTTTAATCCAGCGTAAGTAGTACATATGCATATATATTCTTGATCAGCTCGACGACACGAGTTGATTTAGCCATGTCCGCCTGTACGTCCATTCGTCTGATTGTGTGACTGTGTGTCTATCTGTCTGTCTGTATGGATGCAAACGTGTCATAATGAGAATAATGTCCAAAAAATAAACATGATGATAATAATGATGAACAAACCAAAAGTAAAGCAACAATAAAAAATGAAGTCTTTAAGTCTTTACGTAATTCGTAAACTCACACATTCACCTTAACTTTTCTTTGCTTGGACTATTTCATTCATCTCTCTTCCCTCCCTTATAAAACAGCACAGGCCAACGATCACACACATACAACTTAGCTTATATCTGTTTTGACCATTTCATTCTTTCATCCGCCTCTCTTCGTCCACTCCTCTAGTCATCTAGTGTGAATAGTATTATAAGTCTCTCATGAAGTTTGTAACACATGTGAGTCATGAACGCAAACATTGTTCATTCTCTTTTGTGTTTAAAGAGAGAATCGATTTTGACAGCAACTACCGTTATAAAATTGCACGATAATGGCTTTTTATATCAGACCAGTCATAGTTATTATAACAAAGACACAGTGCAGATGGTAATTTTTACGGTGAAATTTCTTTAAAAAGCAAATTTTGTGTAATAATTTTGTGAAAAAATAAAATAAAAAAATTTCAAATAAAATGTACTCGTAAAAGAGAAGTCCATCTCCTTGTGACGAGAATTTTAATCCAGCGTAAGTAGTACATATGCA
>JBAMAV010000670.1:0-134409 GCA_037043315.1 Amiota communis
TGTTTGGCTTACAATTCTTGGAAAAATGAAACCCTTACGTTGTAAACGACAACAGAAAATTCTAATTAAACCAACCGGAGAGTGAGTGCCCAAAAGGTGTTGCCGCAGCTGATTAGACAAAAAGACGAATTAAGAAGCCGACATACTCCTATTTGTACAAAACCCTTCCTTCATTATTATTATACTTATGATATTTGTTGTTGTTGTTGCTGCTGTTGCTGTTAGTGATGTAGTATCTAATGCATGTACATAAAAGTATCTTTACTTCGTTTGTTGCTGCCGTTACGCCCCATGTAGATCCCTTTTTATTTAGCTATTCAGTTGCACGCGAAGACACCGCGGGGTACAATAAGAAGAAAGAAAAAAAAAAGAACAACGCACTCGCAAAAGGACGCTACTACTACTGCATACCTTTCGATCATCATACCTAGGCTTCATAACTACGATATCATGGTATGTACAATGAGTATTTGTGGATACGAGTATGACTTTTTCTACTATAAGGTTTCATTGGGTTTATTTTTTTGCGGCATGTGCCAATTATAAGCACGTTTTGTGTTGCTTTTGCGCATTTAAAGAGAAAAATGTCAATAATGTTGCATCGATATGAGCGCAACATGCCGCCAAATGCCGCCAAAAAGGTGCCGCTGAACCGACAGAACTCATTACAAAACAATAAACAAATTTCCAGACACCAGAAACAACAACTGCAACAATAAGATCACAATAAGCAACTTTGGATGAAGAACAAAGGACCTACAGCACACGACATGAAGACACCGATTCCAAGTCCAAGTAAAAGTTGCTTGGCTTCGGCCGTCGTCGGTGTCATGTTGTTTCTTGTGTACATTGTTGGCCACCAGTATTTGCTTGGGCTTCATCCTCCAACCTCCTTAGACTGCCTGCCTCTTGCTGATGATGGTGGCGGTGGTGGTGGTGGTGATGCTTGTTGTGCTATGTCAAAATCGCTGATAAGCGTGCGCACAACCAGAAACTGAAACAATTGCGCAGAAGCTAAAGCTGTAGAAGAGTTGAGTGCAACGTTTCATCTTTAGCCTGCACGGATTTCTTCTTGGCTTACCACAACGACCGAAAGACAGACAAAACGACAAAATGCCGAACACTTTAGCGAGCTTAAACATGTTCCTCGTATTCTTCCCCCAACCATCACTTTTGTATCAGTTACTCTGCCGTCTCTGTTCCATTGTTTTATGTTTCTTGCAAGTAGTTTTACTGATTTTTGCCTTCACTTTGCTTAACTTGGCTTAAACCATAACCTGGTATTTTGACGTTTATCACGATTCTGCGCTTGGCATGCAAACATAACGTTTACTTTACTTCGGTTTGGTTTGGTTTGGTCTTATGGTATCCTCATCCAACTACTATTTGTTTGCCTGACTTTGAGTTAACAAATTTTCAATTGAGCTGCAATTTGAATATTGATATGCTCTCGTTTATTAAAAAACACACAGAATCTTAGCTACTGTTTTGTGCTCGAAGCTGTGCACATCAAGCACAATCGAGATTTACAGTCTTTGTATATGGATTGGATTGGATTGAATTGGTTTGATCTTGGTTTCGTTTGGTTTCCTTTCGTTTTGGGTTATATGTAATTTCGCCTTTTTCATGTTGTTTGTTTTGTATTCCGGGAATTTTCTCTATGACTTTATTGTGTGCTAATTGTATGTATGCATACGAAGATATGGGAAAGTAAGCTTAGAATAACTTAAGGGTTTCAATTATGTTATACATTGGTTTGCGAATTACCCTTTAGATTGCTGGAAAGATCACTAAAAGCACCAGATTTACGTGAATGGAACAGATGTCGTTCTGTTCAAAAGGTGCATGTGTGAACTTTCAAGAAAATCATAGTCCTCTTATCATATATGTTACGAAAATCAGAAAAAACTAAAATTATGGGGGAAGCTAGGAGAACCATGTACATCATAGGTCCATGCTGTGTAATTGTAAGAATCAGAAACCATAAACAATCATCACTGATGACCTTAAAAGCCTCCAGCTAATGAGAATTAATCTGACAAAATGACAGAAAAACGAATGAAATGGAGTGATAGGCATGACAAACCGACTTTACTCCAAGAAAACGCTAGACACACCTGGACAATCATCTTAAAGTCATTCAGGAGTGTCTGCTTAGTTGGTGGATAAAGGTCAATGAGCAAAAATGTAAGCGTATGAAATTTACACTGAAACGTGGGACTTGTATCGGGTAAACGGCGCTATAAATCCTTAAATTCTGGAAATAACTTCTCTTGGCGTTCACCTGGTTAAATGTCTCACCTTGCGGATATGAGAGCTCCAAAAAAAATATACATGAAACTATAAAAATAATGAACACTACGAGCACAAACGGTCTATTGGCTAATTAACTCTTAATCTAGTCGGAGCCTTGAGTACAAGATATTACTGTATAACACTGTTTGGACATATGGTTCCGAATTGTGAGGCAACGCAAGTGCGTGTAACCTTGAAGTTATATAATGACTTCAATCCAAGATTCTAAGAGCAATCACATGGGATCTTTGTTCGTACAATAGACTTATTTCGCCTGCTTAGTAATGATCGTCTAGCCCTTTTGCTTATTTAGAGGCCCATAGAGCTTGTAGAGCTGTTAGTATGTAAGAGTTGTTAGTCCTACTTATAAATATTAGGAGATTCAATTAACAAACAAAATAATGAAATAAGACAACGCTTATGCTCAAAAAGCTGATAACTGGTCAAAAGGGAAATCTTGTCCAACACTCCATATTCAAGTGATATTACTTCATCTAATTCTATATGTTCTGCTCCATGCAACCGACTTATATATATATATCTTCTATGTATCTTCTATATAGATAAAATTGAATTACTGTTCATTTGTTATCAATGGACTCGCAAACCGCTAAATCGATTTTGGATATTGTTTTTGCGTTCGTATGCTTGATGTCTGTATCATGCTATAGGCTATACAAAATTGAAAAAATTGACTTCAGTATTCAAAAAAAAAAATAAAAATAAAAATAAAATCTTATATATTCAATGGACTAGCATGCCATCTATTGCTCGGCGTCATGAACAACTCCTGTCAGAAGAAACAACATGACCACACCTAATTGGAAGGAACAACATGACCACACACAATCAGAAAAAAAAACATGACCACACATAAAATATCAACTTAATACCAATAGATCACATGTCACTCATTCAAGAGAAAGAATCGATTTAATGTTGGCGGCATACAATTATGAGATGAACAATGACTACAAAAATCAAGCCGGGTAACGCTAGTTGTACAATAAATTTGAAAAATCATATGCAATTAAACATTATAGTTTGTCATAAAATTGATGTAGCATTTTCAAATATGAGATGACCAAATTAGACAACCAATGTTTCATATAAGGAGGCCATTAAAATAAGATTCAATTGGAAAACATAAACCCTAAGAATGGGTTTGTGTATTCTAGAACCATTGGAATTGAATTTTGAACTTTAAGATTTTCATTTCTTTTTCTGATCCTAATCCGAACTACTTAAGTAAAACATACTGTGACTTTTATCTTGTTATCACAAAGTATCTACTTATTTATATTACAAATTAAATATTTATCTAATAAATTAGATGTGTAGCTAACATATCAAAACATTCAATAAGCCACAAAAAAGTAAACAGTTTCCATAAACTCTTAGATAAATTTACTCTAGACAGTAACGAGATCCTTGTTGGGCAAAAAGCTGATTGAATGTGTGAAAAAGATGTCAATGAAAGAAATTAAGCCTGCCACGAAAGTAAATAAACAAGGAAGAGAAATTGAATTAAGGCAATCAATAGAAATTGAATACAATAAAATAAAATAAGTAGAAAGATATGTATCTATAATAGTATCTCCTATCAAAATACAGAAGGCATAATGCGGATAAATCCACATACATAATTTTATTTGTATGAACAAACGAAAGCATTAAAGAGAAAAAAAACAAAGGCAAAGGCAAAAAAAAAAAATTGCAAACAACTAAAAAAGTAATGTGTGCAACATAAATAGATATAGTACAAAATGTATCTTGTTAACGTAAAACGCTTAAAATAACACAAAAAAAAAAAAACAGAGGGAACAAAATATTGTGTGCATTGACTGTCAACTGTGCGGTGACTGTGATAGAACTTGTCAATTTGACACTTCATAAATGGATGTGCGTATCTTTCTTCTTTTCTGCACACTTACTGTGTAAACTTGTGTGAGTATTTGTGACGCCGCCATTGATGCAATATATATTGTATATTGCGTATCTGACAGATGCATTGTGCAACTGTGCGTGTTCATTGCTGATCCTGCTCCTGCTCCTTTTTTGTTTTTAGGTTTTTATCTTTTACTACAATACTATATTCTTATTCATTGCACTACTACTATTTTTTATGTTGTTGTTGATATTCGTGTATTATTCAACAAATGTGTTTTTTATGAACTCGCTCACATTCGATGGATGATGATGGCGCGTAGTTGCCCCTTTTTGGTTTGTGTTTTTCTGAAAATGTTGTTGATGATGATAATAATGAAGCTACTCTCGCCCTCTTTACGGATATTCTGACATTTGTTATATTTGACAGCTAACAATGTTACCCTAGAAAAATAACAACACAGTAAACTAGTAGTCATGATATGGAAGAACCAAAAGAAGAACCTTAACTTATTGCTTAAGGCACACAAGATACATATATATGAGTAGTCAGTCAATGTAGTTTTTGCTTTTGTTCTCATTGTATAATTGATATGGAACACAAGAAAGCCTAGGACAATGGTTACTTAATTATTCACTAGATCACTAAGCTTCTAGTTTTTCTCTTTACTATACTGTTGTATCTCCTTCTCATAAGTTTTTGTTTTAATTATCTTTACTTTTCATTCTTAAACACAATTGTGCGGTGCGCTTTTGTCTTTGTAAAGTCTCAATGAAGTTGCAATCGAAGTTGCACTTGTGGTAAGTATCTTTTATCAAATACTTCAAATCTAAAGCAGTAGCATCTGAAGTATTGTAGCAGCAGCATTCATTGTCAGTGTCATCAACAATTGACAATTAATTGATGTGTCGCTTTTATTATTGTTGTTGTATCTATTGGTGTTACGAGTATTCTTATTGTTTTTTATTATGAGCTCACTCACACCCTTGTCATCTGTCATTTTTACTCATGATTGAAGCGCTTTTCATTGTCATTTTATTCTTGTTTCTCTAAAAAACAATTATAAAAGATATTTCTCTCTCTTGTTTTTTTTTGTATTTTATTTGTTTGTTTCTTTTTTAACGTTGCGGATTAATTTTTTATGGTTGCCTGATTTTTCTTATTAATTTATTAAATTATTATTTATTATTATTTAAACGCATTCATTGGGTTTTGTTTTGTTCAGTGAGTGAAGTGGAGAGGGGAAGATTTTAAATGGATACGCCATAATCAAAACGAATTCAATTCAATTAAAGTAAATTAAAGCATGAATAACGCATTTAGTTTGAAGTATATTTTACCTTTGATTTGATTTGATTTGAAAAACGTTTGAAAAGTTGATGTTTTTAAGATTCACAAAAGTTTGTGTGGATTTTGTATAATTTATGTAATCAAGCATTTGGATATTGTATTGTGTTACATCATGTTACACAAATTTGTGGTCTATAAGTTTTGGATACTTTTTCTATCTCTTTATATATGATATAAATGCTTAGTAAATTGTTTGATTGTCGGTTTTTGTTTTTTGCTCTTGCTCCTGCTCTCAATTTGTGAAGCACGAAGCAAAGAGCACTTGACAGAACTCCAAAAAAATACTATTTATAGTCGGAGCAATAGCAAAAAAATTTGGAGCAATCAGGAGCAGAGCAGACGAAATAGTTTTGTGTGCTTTTGCTCCGGCTACTGCTCTTGATGCTCCTGCTACTGCTCTGCTCCCGTAGCAAATTTTCATGGTCCGAATAGCATAGTTTTTTTTTTTGGAGTTCTGTCAAGTGCTCTTTGCTTCGTGCTTCACAAATTGAGAGCAGGAGCAGGAGCAAGAGCAAAGCATATTTTCTGTTGCTATTACTACTATGGAGCAAGCAATACAAACTCTGGTTTAACTTAATTACATCGACTGATAAGTTCCAGGTTTGACACACAGATGGCGCCACAAATACAGAATTATTATTTTTTTTTTTGTAAATACTTGCCTTAAAAAGGAATGGTTTGATAAGTGTTATCCGGACTCTACACCTGGAAAATCGACCATTATAAACTGGTTTGCTAAATATAAACGTGGTCGTACGAACACCGATAATAATAAACTTGGAAATACGACGAACTTAATGTATTGAGCTAAAATAAAAAATTATTAATTTTGTCTAAAGAAAAAAATTGAATTTGACCGAAAAAGTTATGTTTTTTTCATTAGACCAGGAACTTATAGGCTGATGTGTTATATCACACATTAAAATACTGGAAACCAATCAAGTAAGCGTTGTTCAAGCATACTAGTACTTAAATGGTGGTCATAGAAAGGTCCATTCGGGTAAAACTGACGAGCATTGGGAAGCAAATCAATTGTCTTTGCATGGCTCAAACATCTTAAACAGATGATCAATAGGAAGTAAGACATGAGTACTTACTGATTAAGCCCTTTTGCCTAAAACATGCGAGCTTTGGGAAGCAACAGTGAAAATCAATCGACTAAGCATTGCTAATGGTAAATTTCTTGAACAGATGACCAACAGGAAGTAAGACTAGAAACCGCTTGAGTAATCATTGTTCAAGTCCATTCGCCTAAAGCATTCGAGCAATGGAAAGCATAATTGAAAACCAATCGAGTTGTTTCATGATGATGATGAAAAGAATGAAGACTAGAAACTGTTTGAACACCCTTTTTTCAAGTTCATTTGCTTAAAACAATCAAGCAATGGGAAGCATTCACTTCAAACAGACAAGCAATGGGAAGTAAGACTGGAATCCAACCGTGTAAGCATTGCCTTAAATAAATGATCAATAAGAATCAAGACTGGAAACTGATTGAGTACGAACTAAAGAGCTGCACAAATGGTTCTATTAGAGATGAGCTAAACAGTGACACAGTGATTGAGTCACAGTCTTTTGTTTGATGATTAAAACATACGAACAATGGGAAGCAATTTTGCAGTTTTCGAATAAGACTTCTCAATCCAGTTGGTGGTTAGTTAGTTACTGGCTAGAAACTTCATTCAAATATGGCCATCAAATAAAGATATAATAATGAATTATCACATAGATACAGCGCGGGTGGAATGGTGAAACTAACACAATTCCGTGCAACATTACTTGTACATTATAAAACTACTTTAATTTGATTTTCAAATCCATTTCAATTTCTTTTTTTTTGCATTATTTCATCCATTTTCTTGCCATATTTATTACTAACAATTATCGGAATAAATTACTACTATTGTATATAAAATACTAAAACGACAAAAACGAATACCTGCACTAATCTCAATTAGTGAAAATTATAGTTATTGAGTTCAAATACGATATTATCCTCTTATTCTTGCTCTTACTCTCTCTCTCTCTCTCTCTCTCTCTCTATCTCATTCGAATCACTTTATGACATATAAGGCAAATAATTTCCAAGCCATTTACAGCAGTTGCAACTAAATTGAGTTGTTGTTGACATGAATATGGTGGTAGTAGTACGAGTAGTAGCAGTCTTGTGTTATATAGTATCTCTATACTATACTGGTCTCGTAATATACAAACGCATCGTTAAACATTGACATTTAATGATCATAAATCAAATTGAAAGTTGAATAATGAAGAGACAAACAACATCACCAAGAACAACGACAACAACATTAACAATATAATTACTTTATAAACTGCGCGAAATAAAAGAAAAAAAACGAAAACAGGTGAAAGGCAATTTTAAATATTGAAGTCACTTAGTGCGTTCCATGAATTTCACTTACAGAGAAGTCCATTTTCAGAAGAAAAGCAAAGGCAAGAAGGAGGATGGTCTGACACAAATGAAAATATTTGTAATTAAAATATAAAGAGAAGACTCACAAAAGGAAAAAATAACAAAATAAAAGAGAACAACCAATAATTTATTCAGTAAAATTAAAGTACTACGAGTATAAATGATGAAGTTTTTATGGGCATTTCAAATTTGTTCCACATTGACTCATTTTCATTGTATATTCTCTCATTTAGAAGACCGAGACCATGTTTAGTTGAGTTGAAATCAGCTCGGTTCGTGCCCCAAACCTCAATTAAAAACGCATTAACAAACTTGCTCACTTTGGTGCATGATGATTCGTGTTACACATACGCCACATGAGCTCTGAGTTGTAAGTTCTCCTCTCACTGATATACCATAGATATACTAGTAGAATGTAAGCGCCATTAATGGTTATTTCAATGGCTCAGACAATAATAACAGAACAGTGAGGTTCTATTGTATACTTATGTAGTTTAAGAGGCCTACTTACTAACAACAACAACAATAACAATGAAGAGGCCCAGATGATATGAAACGCTTTTTTTTTTTTTGACCTAACGATGTGTGTAATGTTGTTTAAACAATTTAATTAAAATGTAATTTGTTTGAAAATTGTTATCAAAATGGGTTTGGTTCAAATTTTCAGTCAGGCGACGGACGCTACTCAACTTGTATGGTATACTACATACATATATGGATGGCATGGTTCAGGGTTCAGTTCAGTTCAGTTTGACTTGAGTTGAGTTGATTATTTGCCTTAGGTGTAGGTTTGGTTGTGAGACATAAGTTGCATCCTACTTTTTTTATTTATTTTTTGTTTGTTAATTCCTTTCCTTATATGTATGTATGTGAACCTATTTTACTTGAGAATAAAATGATGTGTAACAACACGATAATAATGATGATGATTGCCTCTTCTCTAATTAACTTGTAATAAATGTTTCCCATTTACTTATTTAGGTTTAATTATAGTTCAAGTGAAGCCTAGTTTCGAAGTCAAAGAAAATGATCGCTTATGTCTGGTGAGTTTATGGGTTTAAGTGAATAATTATTGGGTCATAGGATAGGGAAAGCAGTACAGGAGGAGAGTAATTGGTAAGAATAAATATGAAAGAATAAAAGTCAAGAAAAAATTAAGCAGAAATGATTCCTAAGTCTCAGATTGAGGCTTCATAATCAAAAAACTGTATAACAACACAAATCTTTGAGTTAGAAAAGTCCCAGATCATAGGTCAATTCATATAAAACTCCTTTCTACTTACAACCGGAAAACTCACCTTAAGAGTAAGGCATCAAAATCAACAACATTACAGTCTCAATGATTTCTTGTATAATTTCAGTTTTGAATAACAAAACTTTTTGATTAAGAAAGTTTAGTCCATCTTTACTTTAACTCCATTGTCACCACCATACTATAATATTGTCAATTATTTGATTTCTACTTACTGCCAGGAAACCTGGGAAAAATGCGTCCATGTCTGCTTAAGATCCACGGATACAATGGGTAACTATCACGTATTAAATGTGGATTTCCGAAATGCGGATGATGTGCCGGTGGACCGGGTGGAAAAATACTCATAGGATGACCAGGTGGTAAATGCGCTGCCACAGCATGCGTTGGTGGTGGATGTCCAGACGGATGCAATTGTTGTTGTTGCTGCTGTTGCTGTTGATGATGGTGATGTGCTAAAGCAGCAGCCATTTGAAATTGTGCTGCAAGAAATGGTGGTGGTGGCGGTGGTGGAGGTCCTACTGGATGAGCATGTGATGTTGGTGGTGGCAATATTGGAAGACCTACACCAACATTTGGCGGAGGCGGTGGCACCGCTGAAGAAGTTGGTGATGTTGCCGATGAGGAGCTTGCCTCATTTGATGGCGGCACTCCACGTGTTGAAATTACAGCTAAATTTGGCGATGCTTGTAGGGGAAGTGGACGTATTAGACTGCTGGGTGTGGGTAAATATGGACTCTGATGCAGAGTACCACCACTACCACCAACAGCAACACATGGTTGAGGTGATTGCGTTGTTGCTACTAGTGCTGGTGACTGTGAGCGACTGCGATTACTATTGCTGTTAGTATGATTGCTTAAGTTGGCCTCTAATGTTAGTGTTGTTTTTGAATTTTGTTGTACCAATGGTGATCTGGAACGCGAACGCGAACGTGAACTCCGAGCTGGCGAACGATCTAAGGAAGCACGTCGCCTACAATAGATTAAACCGCGTGGCTGAGCATAATTTAAAGCAGAATTATTATTTCTTAATTCCAAAGGTTGTGCTTGACAATCGTTGAGTTGATTAGATGCTGGCGTCTCATCCAAGCCAGGGCTTTCAACGGAGCGTTGACTTAGAGGTGATGTTATGATGTTAGTTGGACGCAAAGAACGTTTTGCCGGTGGTGGTGGTGGTAATGGTGGAGGTGGCGATGGAGATGATGATGTTGTAGTATTATTTGTACCAACAATTGAATCTATGCTAAAAGCTAATTTCGGTTTTGTTGTTGTGGTTGTTGCACTCGTCGATGTCGTTGTGGTTATTCTAGTATTTGCAGAATTGTTGTTCATGACAGCTTCTTCTCCAGTATTTGAGGTACCAGTTGATGGTGCTGTATTAGCTGCCACAGCTGCAGCTGCCGCTGCTGCAGCCGCTGCGGCTGCTGCAACCATAGATGATGGTGTTAGATGGCCAACAACAAAAGGATTTATGCCATTTATCGGTGCCATTGGCAGCATATTGACATACGGCTGACGACCGCACGTGACCATTTGGATTGAAACTACCGGCGCCGGATTTGCGCACTTAAAACACAAAAGCAAAACACGTTCACTGGACACACTCAAACTTTAATATATTAAGTATTATACACACACACAACAGATACACACTGTTTAAATACAATTGTTCGTAAGTTTTTTTTTGGGGGTTTGTATTTTTGTTTGAGTTTTGAAATGTTCTAAAGCGGCATCCGTTGCCAACTCAATCAAGTGACATTGATAAACTGGACCGCACCGATGAAGCGAAACGGTTGCGCTTCAATTGTTCCGATATTTTGTCAACGTTTTCGTTAGTCATTGTTGGTTCAACATTAATGATGACTGTCAACGTTGCCATTATTTGTGGTTAACGCGGCGACGATGGTTTCCGACGTTTCAGCGTCGGTAAAAATACATTAAAATTTTTACTACAATATAATAAAAGCAAAAACTATCTTATGGTATCACAAAATAACGTAAAAACTCTGAATGCGTGCTGCGATGCGACTCAATTGGATTCTGGTGCCGCCGTGCAACGCGAATGCTTGGCACATAATAATATCCAAACTTGTATACAATGTGAAATTGTAGCGAATCTACACAATAATATAATTTTTGTTTTTGCTTTTGCAGCATTCCAATGAATAACAACAACAATATTTCGGGGCGAACAAAGTATCACACAAAAGAAGAAAAAAGCTCATCCAGCACATACTAGTTGGCTCATTCGTGCACACAGATACAATGTTTAGATACAAATAAAGAGCAGAGCGAACGAGTGAGTGAAAAGCTAAAGAAGATAAACCTGTCTGCGGACGCTTGCCGGTGGGTTGTGGGCCGATGACACTGATGGTGGTGGTGGAGATTCAATGAAATTGAGCTCTCTCTCTTCAAATGCTCGCTCTTTTTTTTGGGTAGTCAAACCAGTAAAACGTTGCCACTCGCTTGCCACATTTTTAGCCATTTTTCGCACCAGTTTATGACAGCGCAACAAACAATTTGTGCTAAACAAAACAGCATCATTAAAGTGTTTGTGGTTTTAGATGATGACGATGTCTGTCTGTCTGTCCTTCTGTCTGTCTATGTTTCCCTCTGTTTCTGTCTGTTTGGCTCTTCATTTCGTACAACCATTGAACATAAAAAGGGGCGGTCTCACAGTTTCTGCACCTTTGACGTAGAGTAATCTCAACTTCTGCAATTGTCCGTTTACAAATTGTTGTTGCAGTTGTGTGTGTTGTATTGTGTTTGTTGGTAGGAGGCAGTCAGTCAGGCAGTTAGTCAGGAGAGTAACATTTGGCACTCTCTGGGCCAGGACAAGTTTTTTGTTTATGTTTGTGTGACTGGTGATGGTGATAGTGTTGTTGGTGTTGTCTTGCAGCGCAAGTTGTGAAAATAAACACCTCGTTAAAAGTGCTGAACAATGAATGCATGCATGCGAACTGGTAAATAATTCCATAATATGATCATCCCAAAGAGGAGCAACAGGGAATGAATTGAGGATTCATTGCTGCCACCGACGCTGTCTGCAATCATCGAACAGCAAACAACAGGCAAACGAACGTCCTCATCATCATCATCCACAGCGGCAGCATCATCATTTGTTCATGCTGCATTTGCTAGTTCCCCCACTGTTTGTCTTCTCCCACCCCCATCCCAATCCCGATCCCAATCCATTTAACTTGGCTTACTTCTTGCCTGGTTTGCTGTTTGCTTGTATAGGCCAAATAAATTGACGTGCGCTTTGTTGGATTTGTATGCATCTAGATAAGATTCAATGCAGTTGTTGTTATGGCACTCGTAGTTTTTTTGATGATGATGGTGGTGGCGTTGTTGGCGCTGATGCTGATGTTGCTGCAGTTGTTATTTTATTTGTTGTTCTGTTGCTATTGCAGTTGGTTGCATTTGCAGTGGTTTCTTTTCTGCACCTTTCGATTTGTGTGTTTTTTGTGGCACCTTTGGGTGCGGTAATTGTAATTGGTTTTTTTTTTTCTTCATCTTACCCCATGATCGTTTTTTTTTATTTTTTGTTTTGTTGCTATTGATACTAAGGAGTATCCTTAATATTGTAGTATGTATATAGACAAAATTTGTTCCATGTCTTGTTGGTATTATTTGCGATTATTATTGTTGGTATTGGTGTTGGTGGTGGTGGCAATTTCTTAGTTATAACTTTGGTCCAGTCCACTCCTGACCAGAAATTGTTGCTGATGCTGTTACTTGTCATTATTATTATGGGAGGGAGATTTTGTATTAGCGAAAGAGTTAGTAAGAAAGTATTGCTTATTTTGGGCTTGGCATTGTTACAATAGCTAGTACGAGTATGTGGTTATAAGCCATTTTTGTTAGAGCTATTGTTTTTGTGTTGCAACATCACGTTTTGGCATAAATCATTTAATTAGTTAGACAATGATGTGACTATACGAGTATATATTGTTTTGTTGTTGTTTCCAAAATGGCTGTTAAAACTTTACTAGTTGTAAAAAGGCGCTTGTGCTTGTGGGCAATTAACTAAATAATCATCATACTGAAAGTTAGAGATGAGCTAAACAGTGACACAGTGATTCTAAACTGTGATCTTGTCACAGTCATTTGAAGGGAGAGACACAGTTTACTTGATTGATTGTGACTCACTCTAATTCAGTTGCTCCCTAATAATCACCAATCACAGTTTAAAGAAAGTAGACTGTGTCTCTCCCTTCAAATGACTGTGACTCAATCACAGTTTAGAATCACTGTGATTTTTAAATCACTGTTTAGCTCATCTCTACTGGAAGCAGATTGTGTTTAGTTTAGTTTTGTTCAAAAATTCAATATTTTTATGGTTTTTTAAAACAACAAAATGCAAAACAATATTTTCTATTCAAGTTTTTCTTTAATGACACAATAGAAATCGGCCTAGAGTATGTTTTTTTTTATTGTCAATTTACAAAGTCTTAACTAGAACTAATTGAAGTTTAATGTACATGAAAACTTTTCGGATTAAATTCTTAAAATGACAGTGAAAACCGGGTCAAAATCCGTTACGTGGTTTAAAAGTAATCAGTATACAAACTTTATGGAATTTCGACTTTGCTTTATACTATGTAATCATAATAAAGATGATAATAAGTATACTTTTTTTTTTGGTCAAAAATAAACCTCCGACTTAACGGATATAAAAAATTTAATTGAAAACATGTCATGAGATTGACAGATGGCGTAAAGCCTAAACAGTATTTGCAGATGGCGTAAAGCCTAAATAGTATTTGCAGGGAAATGTCTGCTTAGTTTGAAAACGGAGCCTACGTCCTCTTTCGGGTCCGTGTATCTGGGTGAAGGTGCTTGGGCCCCCTCCTGGATGTATTTATAGCCAAAGCAGAAGCTAGCCTTTTGACATGAGACTTTAGCCGTTCATTATACCGGCTTGTGTGTAAATTTATCGAATCAAGGACTGAAAAGATACTCAGGTCCGTGGATAATACTTTTTAATAACCAAAACTTTGAAATGAAGAGTTTTCTTTTTTTGTTAACAGATTCCTTCTACTTAACCTCTTTCTACTATGTTTTTGCAGTGGTGGCGAATGTGAATCACAGCTCAAAGCCCCATTGGCAGACCCTAGAAAGCAATTCGTATAATAAAAATATTTATTATGGACAATTCTTCTTTTTTTTTAATAAGAAATTAACATTTTCCAAAAAAGGTATTCAGTACTACATTTTACTTGTTTTTTATAGCGGTTTCACTGAGTTCTGCTTGGCTTAGTACGCATGCATAAACACTTTTTCAGATTGGACACGCGAAACGACTTCACAAAGCACATATTACAAACCCGACGCTATTTCTGTAAAACGAACGGTAATGTAGCATAAACTCTTAGCGTTTTCAAAACGTTTTGACAATCAGCAGTTCGCAAAATGTTGTTTTATTATCATTTTGTGAATAATCTGGTATACTGAAAGAACATTGCAAAATTTTATTAAAAATCAGGATTTCACATTTATTTTGCACAATGTGATTTTGAAAAAAACCATTATATTTCATGAATTTGACAACTTTGCTTTAGCAAATTCGTTCTCAATAAGAACACCTTAAAAAAAATTGATCTGGTCAAGCCGAATTCAGTGAAAACCACATCCGCTGTCGCATAAAAGAGGTGTTCAGGAATGGACATGGTTGCTGCCACGATGGCGCTGGTGTCTGGATGACGTGAGCCTTAGTGAGAGGAAATGAGACCAATTGAACAGTATGTATTTGTACTGGTTGATGATTTGGACTCGTCTTCATGCTCTTTTTGGCGCCCTGAAAGCCATCGTGTCAGCAACCATGTTCATTCCAGAATACAAGATGTTGGTTAGCTTGAGGGCCATATGAAAATTTATATTGGAGTGCAAGGGTTAAATTTAAATCCTTAAGATGACATGCTAAGAATACTAAAAATGTTCCGAAATCTCATTCACGGGCAATCGCACTAGGGAATCATTAAATTTTGGGAGTTTAATGAAAGCTATTGCCTGCTCATGGGTGATATTTCACACAACATTTACTTAAATTAAGTATTAGCGGAAGGTATTTGGACTAAAAGTTCTAAGAAATATATTTTGTATTGTTTGTATCTTCCTCATACTGGAAGTTGTCCTTTATGAATCATTATTAACTTCTTTATATACAATCATTCCAACTGATTCTATTATTCTTTATCCAAATATTTCTAGTACATACATATCTCTTACCTAAATCAATTTTCTCTTGTAAAAATAATGTAAAAACTAAAATTTCTATCCATTTTCTACTATAATAAAAGCAATATGATAAATTGTAATAACGAAAGAGGCATCACACCCCAAAATGCATGCATCAACATCTTCTGAATCCTCCTCATCACCATCACCATCATGGTCTCCCTACTTCATAATATACACATTTACTATCAAATGAAAAGCAATAATCCTCAAATTAAACAATAACGTGTCTATATCCTCTCATTACTGAAACCCAACATTCGCTCATTTACTCATTCAGTCACACAAACTCACACAGATACACACTCATTCTTATTCCTTTTAGTAGATACGAGTATCTCGCAATGAAGATATTTTCCACATGCGCATATTTACTACAGTATGACTAAAATTCCACGATCCACAAAAGATAATGTATATTTTACTGCAACACACAACATGATGAGATACTTTTGTGATTGGTTGTAGGTAGCTGAGATACTAAAGTATATGAGAAAGAAAGAGACAACTATATGAATAATGAGCAAATATTTGTTTTTAGTGTGTGAGTAGCATAGCATATTGTTAGGGTTCATAAAGAAAAGAGGGAGAGAGAGAAATTGTTGTTTCATTTCATATAGAAAGAAAGAGAGTGAGAGACTTGTTATGAGCACATAGGTATATGGTTTAAGAAATCAAATGGGCGTAAATGATAATTGGGCGGACAAGTTGGTTGATTGAACTAAGAAGATACGATGGACGGTTGAAGGAATTGGGGGAACTTGGCATTCAATAAAAAGTGGGAAATATGCTGCGGGCAACGTATAAATCCAATTCATTTAATAATTGCCAACGAGATGGAGCTCATTATCACGAGTACTTTGCACGGCTTTGTCTGTCCCTCATACTGAATCTCCTCTTCTTCTGTGTGTGTGTTTGTGAATGTGTTAGCATGTACATATATTGTGGAAGGGGGAGAATATGTTGGTTTTATTAGTGTGTTGGTGTTGTTGGTTAATTCGAATAAAATATACGAGTATAAATGGAGGGATTGAAGTTGTTTAACTAGTCGCGCGCTTTGGTTGGTCTCGGATCTCATTCTCCTTAATACAAACAAAGCCGACATCTGGAGTACTAGTAACATAACATCGAGAGCATTTTTAAATAAAGAATTGATTGTTCTCCTATGAGTTTTAAGCTAATATGGACGCCATGAAAGTACAACTGACTTGTCCCCAACATACATATAACTTCCCACTCACTCTTCACTCACTGATTCATTTATTTTCTATTATACACGTATATTGTATCTCACTCTGAGACGCTGTGACTGTTGCAACAAATGTGTAGGTTGCTAGTTTCACTCCTAGGCTCCATAGCCAACAACTCTAATCCAAGTGCGACTGCCGACTCGTTAGCGTTTTTATTAGACGCATTTTCATGCATAAATGGAGGCCATGTAGGCTGTTCTCAAGTTTGGGATGCTCTTGGTTACACTAGTGTTTGGATGCTTTTAATGAGTGCGCTCTGTTGGCGTTGATTTTGACGGGAATGACGGCAACTTTAACCATAACAACAGCAGCAGCATCAACATTATTGTCATCATCATCCTCATCAACGAAGACATCGCCAACGATGCGACAATCGTGTTTGTTGCCGTTTCTTCATGATGCTGATGCTGATACTGATGATGATGATGATGTGTTTGCTTCAGCGACAATCAATGGAGTGGGTCTTTGTATCTATCTGTAACTGTCGCGTCTCTATATCTATGTGAATATCTATGCAGTAAGAGTGTATGCTTAGCCACTTGTGTCAATTAAAGTTTGTCTATGTTGCCGCTATACTTTACTTCACCACTTCATTCTCAGCTAAAGATATTTTCAACCTCTTTAGTAAGGCATAATTGGCTCTATCTCATTGTCTATTCCCGACTTTTGCTTTTGTTCTTGTTCCGTGTGGGAAAAAAAAAACTGAATATAACAAAAGGGTTGTGTTTAAAGTGAGTGTCATAGTCATCATGATGGCTCCTCATCTTACTCGACAAATGCTTACTAGTGACTAGAGGCATCTCTTTTCTACAACAGTCACAACACAACTGTGCATCCCATCTCATCCAATTCATCAGAACCATCATCATTTGTAGTACCTTCATCATTGTCAACCATTACCACCATCATTGCTCCCGACTGTCTATCTATCTATCTGTATGTCGTCTGACTATGCGTTTATGCATCTACTGTATCTCAATGTTTGAGTTTGGCGAATATTGTTTAAAGCGACGGGTTTTATTCTGTTGACACAACTAATTGGTATTATTTGTTTTAATAATTGAGCATTTTGGCAGCGGTCGCTTGACACTGATTTAATTAAAAATTTGTGTATACTTTTTCTGGTAAATCCCGTAAGGAAGGATACATGTACCATCATTGCTGGCCGGTTCACCAACAGAACTGGTTTCATTTAACAAATTAATTCACAAAATTATTAAGCCTTTTGTTGTCTTTGCGTAAAAGAGTGTTTTTTTTTTTCAAAAATTTTTAATTAATTTTCCTTGAAAAGCTTCCTTTACTTTATGCAAAAATTCAGGAACCAGACGCAGTCTTAATTAAATGTTCATAAATTCAAGTCAATTTACAATATTTGGTTATTTAGTCTACTGGTTTAATCTCCTCATGCATAATTCAACAATATTTGATCTAAAATAGACGAGAAGCAATATTAAAATTGATGATACTAGATAAGTGCATGACCTGAACTATCAAATATGAAGTCGCAATCATTAGCTAAGTAGTATAATTTCCTATAAATCCTTTATTTTATTCAAAATAATGTAATGTAATCTCACCATATATCATTCAACATATGATCAACCTCTACCCTTGACTAATGCAACTAATGAAACACTAAATATATTCTTCGTAGGTGGAACATAAGTAGTAATTGTACAAAATAACATTAATTTCCTAAATGAATGACTACTGAGTCGTTTTCATTGAATACCCTTTTTCATTAACCCTTTACTTTATGGATTCTGGGAGATGCATGGCAGGCAGGACAGGCTTTAATTTTATTTATTGTGAATATTTTAAGGATCAAGGCCAAACTGTTTGTATATTTTGATCATAATATTTTCGACTTTCTCAAAACTAAAACAAAATAACATACACTACCTCCCATCAAAACCTTATGATAAATATTTTTCTCAGAAATTGTAAAATAAATTTGCTACCGAATACATTTTACCGTACTACTTAACCTAGAATTTAGTGAGTAATATTTTCAGGTACCAATACTAATATTTTGATCTAATTATCTCGAAGTTACTAAGAAGTGTTTCAAACAAATAAAAGCGGTCAAAGATTATGTACTTATAATGATAGAAATAATAGATGGGACTACTTGGAAGGTATTGTATTATAATTGAATGAAATTCTGGGCATTGACAATCATTAAGAGATACGTGAAGAAATGCACAAATTAAAATATTGTTTACGTTATTTTTTTTATGATTTTTTATAGACATTTTGTACAATTTCCAAAAAAAGTACCATTGCTTAGAATAACCTTGAGGAATAAGTATTCTTTAGAAGGATTTATTTGGTATTATACTTAGCAAGAAATTTTATTTAATTTTTTTATAAAGCTTGTTTATAATATGTCTTTGTACACAATCTCTCCCTTGCTACGTTTCCTGTGAATATCATCATCAGAATATAGAAAGAAAAGAACGAATAGCGCATTACTCTTTTAAGCACTCAGTTAGTTTGCATTTAGACTATAGGCTCAGCGACAGCGAAAACTTTTTTTGTAGGTAAGAGGCTGACGTTTTTCTTTGTTCTCTTTCGCCTCATTCGTTTTTTTTTTCACAATTTTTTGGCTTGCGTAGAGTTTGGATGCATGCGAAATGCAGAATATATTAGCCAATAAGAGCGGAAGGTGAAGAAATTTGCTCTGCGACAGAACGCACAGCTGCATAAAAAAACACAAACAGAGAGGAATTAGCAAAAATTTGATTTTCAAGCGTGACGTTTAGACAAACACAAACCAAAATCATCAAAGAAGAATCGACGATTATATGACGTTAGTCTAAATGCAGTCTTATCACAAAATTCATGAAGCATAGCATTAAAAACAAAAAACGTAATCAAATTTTTGTGCGTGCTTTTGCAAATGTATGATGACTGAAAATGAATAAAATATTTGTATTGTTCAATCTTTATGTACATGAAAACATTTTTAAGAAAATTCTATAAATGAAAGTGAAAACCGTATCAAAATCCGTTGCGTGGTTTAGATGTAATCAGTATCCAAACTTCTTGAAATTTCGTCTTTGGTTTATACTATGTAATGATGATGATGAAAGGCAAAAAATACAATAATCACAATAACAACACAAAATTCAAGAATCATTAAAGCATAAAACGAATGATTATATCATTCTATGCTACTGTCATAAGACTATTACCAGCGAATTCTATCTTAAGTTAGGCGTCACGTTTGCCGTTTACCTTTAGTTTTATGTAAGTTTGTATGGGAGGTACCCCTTCTAACAGCCTTAGGATCTTGAAATTTACACAGATCAGGCATTTATAATGTCCAGCAGGTTAATTTCCAGGTGGTTGACATGGGCATTCAATCTAATGAAGTGATTGATGATTTCCTTTATTTATTGTTGGGATTTGAAAATCTCGGTGGATAACTGAGTTCCGGACAAAGCACTGCGCATCTACAATCCTCCGCAATAGCTTGGACTGAAACCTCTGTAGGATTTCTAGGTTTGAGTCGGCTGCAGTGCCCCAAAGCTGTATGCGGTAAGTCCATACCGTAGCAACGAATGATATTATTTGGTTTAATTGTCATTGGATTGCAAAATGAATATCTTTTGATTCTTTCGATCTATTTTACACGCAATGTAGCTTGATATTTGTCAGTATTTCGATTTTGACCCCAATGACTGATTTTTACATAGTGCGTACCATATATAGAAGATAACATTACATAGTACAGCACTAAGAAGCGATATAAAAAACCTCAATTCCATTGGTTTTCACTGAATATGGTTTGTAACCCTGGTTGGTTCGAAAATCAGTGTGGTTCGATGCAGTCGTTCGAACCACTTAGAGGAAACTAGTACCGGTTTGTGGGTACCTTTAAACCGCGGTTCGGTTCGGTTCGGTTCAAATGGTTCAATATTTTTGCCCTGAGTATCAATATTATGTATCAAAATTTTTTTTTTACGTAAATTATTATTTCAAGAAACATTTGGTTATAAATGATAGTTAAAACGCACTGTTCTTCAATTGCTTTACAATAATTTAGATAAGTTAAATAAATAAATAATATAATAATAAATATTTTCAATTAATCAGTATTCAAATTAAATAAGAGAATGTGTTCTAAAAGGTCTTCATCTGAATTTGCCCTTAAGGCAAATGAAATAAATTTAGGTAGATTTATCATAAGAATTGCATTTTTAGCATTAACCGAACCGACCCGAACCATTTTTTGGATTGGTTTTCGGTTCGGTTCTGTCTGTTTCAAATAAAAACGGTTCGGTTCTTGGTTCGATTCAGAACCGGTTTGCAACCCTGTTTGAAACTATCATTTTTTCAAGAATCTGTTTTTATGGACTATTATTTAATGATTTTTTTATTGTAGCATAACAAAGCAGGGTGTGCCATCACATTAATTTATCTATCTGCCGGTTTGTCTGACAGACAAAAAAAAACTCCAAACTAAAGGCGTGACAATTGCCACAAATTAAAAATAAAAAACCTGTAAATGCGTGGGATGCACACAAAATATTTTATTGCCTCATTATGCAAAATAACCAACCAAACAAATAAAACAAAACCAAATAAAATTAAGAAACCGAATAATGAAATGTGCAAATAAAGCAAATAGCGTTCCATAAATGAGCATGTTAAAATGCCATAAAAGTCTTTGATAGATAGATTTCATTTCAGTATGTTTTAATGGATCGAGAAGTAAGTATTAAGTGGTAATTCATTTGAGAAATGTTGATATCATCAGAATGGTAATTTTATACGGGGTAATGAGCATAAATGATGCGGAAACAATTGGAACATGATGGTGTAGCACTTTAAAGAAGAAGCAGAAGCAGAAGCAGAAGAAGAAGTTTGGGTGCCCATACACACAAAGAATACATGATCATATGGTGTGTCTAATACCAAAATTAGTCACACTTTCTTATACTAAAAATTTCTTTATAAATCAATTGTTCCTTCATTTGTGTGTCTTTATCTATTTCATTGTTGATAATAAGAACGAAACGGGGTAATAAAATTACCCTAAGAATTCATCTCCTCTGGACTCGCCCTCTCGTTGTCTGCCAATCTGTCTATTTGTCTATATTTCATTTTCTTTCATAATTGCGGTATTGTAAATAATCTCAGGTTGCACCTTCAAGTTTTACCCTTTTTATACATAATCTCCATTATATTTGTAATCCATGTGAACGCCTACAAGTTTGTTTTGCCTTTAATGGTGGTTTCACAAGATCTACATAGAGTTAGCCACGATCATAAAACTACTACTAAATGGTTGACAAAAGGATTGTTCGATTGGTCAAGGAGGCTTTCTTTCCTTTTGCCATAGCATTGTGCCACTAAGTAGCATAAATAATTGGATTAAATATTGGTTTCTACCTTCTATGGTACTTAGTAGTACCATACATTGGTGGATTTTCTCATTTGCATGCGCATATTCTGTAATTTAAATCAGGATTTATAGTGTTAAATGTGTGTATGTGTGTTTGAATTCTACGAAAAATTATTGGTTGTTAGTTTTACAAGGGATTTACTAAATTTTGTAGTTTTGATGACTTTTTGGGCTTAGATCAGATGAGTTAAGGTCAACAAATAAACAAACAATTTAACTTGAAATCCAAAATATTTATATTCACACACATATTAATCATGAACACACACAGATACTCTCTCGAGGATACTGCTGAACACTCGAGGGCCCAGGCAAGGTCGCATGTTGTTGCTGATGAATGCAACGAAATCTATCATGCTTTATGGAACACCAATATGGACAAAAGCAATGGACAAGATCTCCTACAGAAGACATCTGGAGAGCGTCTACAGACTAAGCGCACTCAGAGTAATCAGCTGCACTTGTACTCGCGGGTCTGGTGCCAATTGATCTACTTGCCATGGAGACGGCAGATGCCTACGCTTGGAGATCACGGCCACCGGAGGAGACCAGAGCACAAAGAACCCAAATGAGATGCTCATTCATCAGGATGTGGCAGACCCGCTGGGACAGTTGCACGAAAGGACGCTGGACGCACAGTCTGATCCCAAGCCTAGCAGAGTGGATCGGAAGGAGGCATGGCGAAGTCAATTTTTACCACACACAGCCCCTGAGCGGTCATGGATGCTTCCAGAAGTACCTATGCAGGTTCCACCACGAAGACGCGGCAACCAGTATGAGGAAGACGCCGAACACGTTATTTTCAAGTGTATAAGGTTCGATATTGAGCGGCTTGAGTTGAGAGATGCCCTAGTAGAAGAACCTACTGTCACGAATCTAGTTGGTCACATGCTGGACCGTCCGTACAATTGGAATGCGGTTTCCAAGTTTGCTGCTATGGTCATGAAGAAGTTACGTGGCCTGGAGAGATCCCACCGTAAGCAAGTCGTCGGCTAATTTAGCCGGTTCCAGCCTTACGAAGCTTTGCTCAACAACCCTCTTTCTCTTTTCTTATGTTGTAAATTGTGAATTTGACTTAATAAAATGTTGATTTTTCCTTCTAAATACTTTTCATTCCAAATTTTTGGTTGTCAATATTTTAACTTATTGAAAAATATTTCCCCAGAAAATCATAAATTCGTTCGACTGCTTAATTGTTTTGAATAAAAATTTCAATTAATTAAAAGATACAACAGATTTTTCACATTATGTGAGCACTTAAAATTGCCATTAGACAAATTGACTATGGCAGAACCCCCACTCCTAGTCTTTCTCATTCAGCACCCAACTAAGGCAAAGTCAGTAAAACAACCCCAAGAAGAATATTAAGTAGATTTTTCTTTATAGTAAATTCACCGCAAGATAAATCGCTCTTCATTAATATATTCACTCATCATCATTATCATATCATCATCATGGCGAATGATATGTTGTTTCTATGGTTGTTGGTTCTTACCATATCACAATATATTGGAGTGGCACTCAGTCATAATTATGACTGCCAATAATTCCCCCCCCAAAATACATTTATACATTTTAACAAGACATGAAGAGAAAGACAAGTCAAGTCAAGTTCTTGAATCATATACAGAAATACATTCATTCATTCACTCATTTACAAAAAAAATGCAATTGCAATGTATGACGGTGTTGATAGATATAAATGTATCTACATGCTTCAGAACAAAAAACAAAAAAAAAAAAAAACAAACAAACAAAACTGTGTGTGTGCATTCATCCAAGTCTTATTTGTTGTTGCTGTTGGTGAAATGAAAAATGTTTTTCCTTAAGCAGCGTGAAAATTACAAGCAGCTGCTGCATTTTCTTGGGCGCCACAGCAAATGCTAAGGCGCGGCGGCGGCGACAGGCACGAAAAAAGGGCATTCCTTGGTCTTTAGATATTCATGTACACTATTACTAGTAGTTATACTCCTTGGTTAACTGCAATGAGTGAGTGTTTCTTACAAAACATTTGTCAACACCCCCACTTGGTGTGGTGTGGTGTGGTGTAGTTCTTGTTGATCTTGTCGTTTTACGCCCTTCACTTTTCATCTTCAATTGCCATTGTGCTTGGCTCGTTCTGCTTGAAGCATTTTGTTAAATATTTTGACTTTGTTTTTTTAAACAATTAATAATTTTCTTTTCTTTCCTATTCTATTTAATTCAATACTTTTCTTCATTCTTTTCTTAATATTTTCTTTTTTAGTGCAACCAGCAGATGTTGGTTACTGCAACGTGTTGATAACTGCACTTAACCCAATCGAGTTGTACAAGTATGCAGAATTGTTTGCCACTTACCCCTTACCCCTTACCATCTCTTTCTGTATCTTTAACCGCCACTAATTGGGTGCGAACGTTTACCAATTAGTTGCACACTTTGTCTTCGTTCAATAAAAAAAAATCTTACAAAAATCATAATAAATTGGGAAAAATTAAGAAGAAAAAATTACTTCATCATTTGCATTGTATTGTAAATAAGCGTAAAATTAACCACACTAGATACTTTTGAGCATCTGATGATGATGATGATGATATCGATTGCTCTATGAAATTTCTCATGGCAGCTGAAAACGTGCAACGTGCCCTGCTGCTGACAGCTTACAATAAAATCAAATCTCAAATAACTCAAAATAAAATATCAAGAAATAAATACAAAGAAACTAGTAACAAACAAACACAAATAAGAGATAAAATTATACAAAAATCGTGTTGCAGTCATAATTTTCACTAGCGCGCGTCTCGTTGATCGATTGGCGATTAGGCATTGCCATACAACAGATACAATAACAATAAAGTACAATATCTTTTATGCATATAAAACTAAAGGAGAAGAAAATAAAAACAAATGAAATTGTGCTGCTCATGTCATATATGCGAGGAAGGCAGCACTGCATGCTATAATTTTCCAAAGCGCCACATACAATAAAAATGGGAAGGCATCAACATAAGTACAACATACATACTTCTTCATGCCACGCATCCAAAGAGTCATCATCAACATCAGCATCATCGGTCCAAATGCTTTTCGTGATTTATTTGTTGCTTTTTATAGTTTTCAGTATTGGTATCAGAAAAGCAATATCCCATAGATACTTAGCTGCTATAGTAGTATTCAATATTGTATGAGTAAGCAGCAACTCATACTTAGTATGAGTGGAGCATCTTCATTATCATCATCATCGCCATCGCCATCACCATCACAATCATCATTTCATGATCATTATCATTATCGAGTTGATTTTTTCGTGTATCTTTCAGACAATTAATTAATTTTCTCGTTTTCGACATTTACAAAATGTTTTGGTTAATTTGTTTTGTGTAAGTTTCTTGTTGTTGTATACAAAAGTATCTTTGTATCTCTTTATAGTACATACAGCAACAAATAAACATGCAATTTGTGGGTGTTGCCTTGACAGTTTTTGGGGCTTGTCGCTCATTAGTCTCGGGCTTAAGATAGTTTGGATGGCGCCTGTTTTGGGGTTAACATCGACAACAACAACAACAGAAACAACAATATGTTAAATGAAATTAGGTGAAACAAGTTGCTAAAGCTTTTGCGGTTGATCCAAAAACATTTGAGGGTAATTATTCTATGTCAATCGCAATGTAGTCACAATGTGTATGAAAGAGATTTTCCACCCCAAAAGTATCTACCAGCTAGACAGACCATGCGAAGACCTAAGTCCTAATTCAGTTCAGTTGAAAAACAAAATGAAGCAAGATAAAGTGAATAGAAATGAATTGAGATAAGATGAGTTAAGTCAAGACAATGGCTACTGTTGGTTGCTTGGTTGCTTGGTTGCTTAGAAGCCTTTTGACGTTTTTGCCTTTGCTCGGACATTTGTCAACAATTGGGTTTTTGAGATGATGAGGAGTTAAGTCGCTTGTCTATTTTCGTAGCCTGACAACACACAGCACAGTAGCATAGTCGGCTGGTATTTGCTATTTGGTTGTCGTCTGTTAAATGACTTATTATTCTTTCATTAACCTACAACAATTGACTTCATTAAATGTCGAATGTCCTACTAGCATGTCCTTTTTTTTCTATTTTTGCAATCTCTTGTTGTCCATTTAGTGGACAATGAGTATTTTTGTAGTTTATTTTTCCCATGCAGTTCATTAAATTGATATTTTTTGTTCATTGATTGGCAGGCAGAAGGAAATTTTGACTTTTTGACAGATGCACCAATATTTATTCAAAATTATGAAAGCGAAGTTTAGACAGAAGTATTAATCTGTCTTATGATGACTGAGCTATGTATATCTTACAAAATACGTTACGATAGATCACCCAGAAGCCTTACCGGTCATTGTGATGCCTGAAAAATTTTCAAACGGAAATAGGTGGGGGGATGAGAGGATTGTGAGGGATTTGGGCAATCCACTAAACTATCCAAGGTCGGTTCCTGCCTCTGCCTCTAACACCAACCTGAGAGGTCCACGAACAGAGCCAGGACCCCCAATGGACATTTTACCAAGCTATACTCTTCAAAAAACGGTTTCTCGAGAAGACGGGTTAAGTTAGGTTTTGGTATATGATCTTTGAATATCGGCAACTACTATAGAACCACACATTGGCGAACCTTTTCCAGCATACTCTTACAAAATGATTTTGTTTATTATATCAATTCAATAATCAAAAAAGGTTCTATTTTACATATAGGTAAACAGTGAAATGGAAGGAGAAATTGAATATCGCTAAAAGGACTCCTCTAGCTCAGTAATATAGCTAGGTATCCAAAGACCCTGATACAACAACAAAAAGAATTTAGTGGAATTTCCTACAAGTTCGAATTGCTTTGAACTGAGTTGCAATGAATATAATTGTGTTACAAACAGTTATATTTATCTTAAAAGTGGGAGAAATTAACGCAAGTTTGGCTTGCATAGTGCTCAGGGTCCGTGAGCCAACTGAGCTTGAAAGCCTCGGTGCAAGGCACCGTTTAGCACGTTAATGAAACTTAGCTGTAGGAATTGAAGTGATTTGTTAAGGCGAACCATGACGTAAATACTTTTAATTGCCACGGTTTGCAACCGGGAGGATGGAAAATGAGTAAATGACACGGCGCATCGCAGACTGTTCAACTGTAGAGGCGCTTACTTTGTTAGCAATCTCTTCTATCCAGCGGCCAAAGTTATACGAATAGACAACAATATAATTAACTTGGGTAGGAGCCATATCAAACAAAATGATTGGGTAATGCGGATCAAGGCCCCATATTACGAAAATTATGAGAATTTTAACATTTACATCCATTCTAAATGGCTTGAGTCCACTGATATCGTAAATACAAAGTATCACGTTTGCAGAAAAGCTAATCAAAAAACGATAAATGCTTACGGCTAAACAGAGTCGAACAAAAGATTCGATACATCAATATCTAACAGAGAGAAAGCAATTTCCTATTCAAAGAGAAAAAATTGATGGTGGCTCATAAGCTGATTCAAATCTGGGTCATCTGTTAACCCATTTCTCCCGTTCATGCACTCCTTTGTATCCTTGCTTTATTGTCTAAATTTTTTATGGGTCTACTTCTAAAAACAAAAGGAACTTACAGAAGGTGTTCTCCAGGGTGAAATCTTTAGTCCTCTTTTATTTATTTTGTTTATCTCGGACTTCGTGAAATGAAAATATTGAGGGTTTAAATATCGATAGCGTAAATGACCTACTCCTATTGCTTTTTGCGGATTATGCCGCAGCGTTAGAACACATCCCTGTTATATTACTCAAATTACTAATTGCTCTTGATAATTATTGTGAAATAAATCAGTTTGAAACTAATAGGAAAAATTCGCAAATTGTGCATTTCAGGAAAGGTGGATAAGCCTCTTCAACAACTTCCTCTTTAAAAAGCAAAAGCTAGAGTTAGTAAAAAACTACACAGGCCTAGGTGTGACCTTTTCTGGTTCTGCATTTAGAAAATTTGCGCTGGTGGGGGCGTTCAAAAAGGGCAGGGTTGCACTAGGGGCGAAGCAAAGCAAATTAAGGCAATGATATTAAACAGGTGGAGAGGGGAAAGTTAAACAATTTGAACTGTAGTTTCCTCAACTCTTTCATATGCATCTCAGGTTTGGGGTAAAAGGTACTCCGATCAGCTAGAGTTTGTCCAATCTGTTGGTTGGTTGGTTAGTTTCCGTGGCTGACCCGTATAGTCCACTACGAGCCACAATTAGCACTAGAGTGCCGTTTTAAAACCACTTCCTCGCCAAACGTAATCAGTATTACTAAATCCAACGTGTCGAATTTAGGTATATTAATAAATCACCCGGACATGTGACTGAACAGTATTATTTGCCCAGAAACTTATTTCTAGTTTTTGCCAGGGCTGGGCATTGACATAGAAAGTGGCTGTGCGACTCCTTTTCCTCTTCGTTTTCGCAGCTTCTACAATGGCTTTTGAACGGAATACCCAGTTCCTCCGCGTGAATCCCTACACGCCAGTGACCTTTAGCTGTTAGCCTTGCGGTATCCGAGCGTCTTCTGTTGATGAGACTAAGTGACCTATTATCGTTGTAACTAGGCCAGGTAGCACGTGCCACTCTGCAAGATTCTAAATCTTTCCACCGCCTATTTGCCAACTGACGGAAATACAGTCCAATCAGTCTACTATAAAAAACTTTAGACTTTACCAAAATCAACATGAAATGCACATCTAAGGAACATTTATAAAGTTGTATCAACGATTTTCAAGTCTGCCTGGAACTATATAATTAAGATTCTTCAAATAAAGCATATGCGGTTGCCTAAAATTACCTTCCTTGCGTTAAAGCCATCTCCATCGACAAACGTCAACAATAGCTGAATATAATTGGAAAACCCAATACAACTGTTTTCCAGCAAAAAATTGATGTAACAAGTATGTAGAAATCGCTTGATCCAGAACACTTGAAAGCTATAGCCCTTAAAAACTTGAATTGTAATTTAAAATATTAAGACGTTCTCAGCAGCAGTAATACTTTGTATCTTAATAGTAGGATTCTCAGAGCAGTCGATGATACGGCAGTCCCCTACTTGTCCTACAGTAAGCAATTTCAAATAGACCAAAATACAATAGCTCATGCAGACTGTGTAGCCTCAATGCCTTAGAAACGACACAACACTTCATTCTGAATTGCCCTCGATATCTATTAGCCAGAAAGCGCTACATAGGCTTCCTAATAAACCTAGCTAATATGTATTAAGCCTCTAATGAAAACTGATTACAGCTGATCTGTTATATCTTTAGAAAGCAATTGACTATATGACTTTTAAATCTAAAAATTTCAGTTCTAACAACTCTTAAAGATTGTTAAGATTTTTCCGCTTTAGGCAAAACTAGCATAAATGTTTTAAATAATTGGAAATTTGGTTTATGGTACACATCTTTAAGATTTCTCTCTTGTAACAGATACTCGTATCGTGATGATTTTATGAAATTTATGCCGGAAACTAAAGATCAATTTCGCACCATTTCATCAACAATACCATCCATATGTGAAATCACTTTGGCAGCAAATCGTTGATAATTGCGGTTTTTAAATCTTTCAAACGAATCGATCATTGGCAACAATTTTGAGCTCACTCATTTATTCATTTATTATTGAGTTCAAAACATATTCGTGTCGTGTTCAACTACAGAAATGAATTGTGTGTAACATCCAGTAGTAGTATATATCATCTATATGTGTGATTCTGTTTCAATGTTTGTTCCTATTTGAGGAGGCAATCACAACTTTCGTTGTTGTGCATGAGAATATCAAATGGAGACGTTTGCTAGCCTCAGGTTGCAATAAGTAATTCACATGAAATTATAGATAAAATTATAGAGCACCTAAACCGGTAATTGTTGCAGTAATTATGGCAAGAAAAAAACAAAAACAAAAATTGGATGCCCTCGAGAAACGTATATGATATACAAAATAGTCAAGAATAGTCAAGTAGCAAGTGCAAAACGATATAGGCGACATAAACAACAACAACCATAATCAACATGCAACATGCAATAGATAGACAACTCGACTAATTGTGCAACAATTTAGCTATTAGATGAGAAAAAAGAAGAAAAAAAAAACATAGAAATTAAACAAAATGGGGGCATGCCACACAATAGATGTTGCAGTAGAATATGAAACAGTGGCAAATGCCATGACTTGCAATACAACTCCACCTAGTTGCAACAACAACTAAATTGTTGCAACAACAGAAACTAAATTTTGCTGTTATATGGTAAAAGACATTTAAAGATGCGCAATACCACCTTAGTTACTACACACATATGCAGATACTACTGAGATACAAAGATATTATATTGTACAAAAGAGAAACAGACTCGTAAATAAAATGAAATTAACAAATGATGGACAGACGTCGCTTATAGCCAAAGTCAAGCCAAGAAAAACTCAACTCAACTGAACTGAAACTAAACTTAACTCAAAGTCAACTTGATTCTGATGATTCAACTACACTTCACTTTACTTCTTTCTCTTTGAGATACATATGTACATACTACTCTACCAAAGCCAATGAATCTAAATAAGTAGTGTGTAGTATGCAATACACGAGGAGTTAAAGCCTCCATGTCATGTTATTAGCAGCAATTTAAGCAAATAATCAGTGCCACAGCATTTATTTAAGTGTAACTGCGCCACTGCGATTGCGATTAGAATTGATTGCTTTGCATGAGGGGGTGAATTGTGAATTATATGTAAGTAGTATAGTACAAGTGAAGCAGCATGATATGTACGAGGGGTGGTTATGAAATAAAGACCATGTGAGGAGATATATATGGTTAGATAGTATAGAAAATTAATTTTCTTTCTGATATTCAACATTAAACTAAGCGCACAATTTGGGGTTTCTGGATTTAGAACAAAGGAGCAACACTTATCACGAAGATTTGGTTTTGTGCTTTACAGTGCTATTTTAACAACACAAACAGCTGTTTTTTGTTTTGATTATGTGTGGCGCGCTACAAAAATGGAAGAAGAAGACACCTGACAATCACAAAAAAGACGAAATTATCAAAATGCTGCCAACCTACATGGGAAAATTGCCCAACACTGTTAAGACTGACCATACGAAAAAACCAAATCTAAGCATATCAATTTGAGATAAGCATCTTTCAATCGAATCACATCTACAACAACAACCCCTCTATTTTGTCATTTTCCCTGTTGTTGTTGTCAAATGGAACTCGAATCAATTAGTCGCATCTTCATAGATTCGAATCTTAGCTCACTGTAAAGCCACTATAAGAAGGCATCATGACCAGGGCCTGATAAATTTTATAAGTCAACAATAGATTTGCTTTCTTTTATCGAGCAGGGAATGAATATTCTTTCTAAAAATAATCTTGAAAAAGACAAATATTATGTATTTATGAAAAAATTATAACAGATCCAAATGAATTTGCATGGTTTCTATGAAAATTATTGACTCGTTATAAAGCTGTTGCTGTACAAAATGAGGGATGGGATTATCGTGGATAAATTTGACTTATACCGAAGCATAGGTATGTTTATAGCTCTTTTACAATTGTGGTAAGGTTTAAAATATACCAGCTTAAAGCTATTGTGGGTGAGTTTAAAGAAAAGTGGTCGAAAAAAAAATCAAAAACTGACAACTCTTAGAACTGCTATATTGAAAGATTGGAATAAGACATCGAATAGCTTTGATAGCAAGCAGTTAGTTACTCATATGAAAAACCAACTAAAATGTGTAGTCTAATCAAATGATATACCTTATTTAAAATGATTTATTCCACCCAGTATTATCGAACCACCCAAGTCTATTAGAAAGCCCATCATTTAAGATCGTGGACGTTCCTTCTTCTCTCAGTAAAGATCCAAAAGCAACTTTTACGACTACCGGGGATATCATCGACAGCGTGACCCTTACGACCAAAACTTCATCGTATTCTTCAATGTAGTTCAAACTACTATCATAAGGAACGAAAGCGGTAATCTTCTTGCCGGTTTTAATGAGCTGTACCCTGACACACTTCCCTATGGCAGAGTTAGGCTGTTTAGCTTCAACGCCAACATTCTTAAGCACAATACCCTTAGCGTGAGTGGCACCACCGACTGGATTGGCCTTCCATTTTGTACCCAAATGTGCTTTTTTGTAGTCTTTGTCAGCCCAACGTTGGTCACGACAATGGTTTACGTGCTTTCTAGCGGTGCGGAGACCTATTAGTTTGTATATCCCAAGCACTATATCATTTATAAAAGAAAAACTTGAAATAAACTTAGTTTTTTTTGAAAAAAAACTTTTTCTTCTGGCACAAATTGTGATTCTTGACAGACTCTATGTTTCAGTATACACCATCCACACTCTATCTCTTTCTATATGTGGAGGACGCTTTCTACTTGCTTGCTGCTCTTTCTTTCATAACGCAAAAGATTTTTTTGTTGCTTTTTTGTGATAAGTCATATTATCGATACTGGTAGTTTGAAATCATTTAAGAATTGAATTTTGTTAGTTTATAAACATACCTCGAACATTACAATATAAGGAAATTGCAACTAACTAACTATAAGTGTGTGTGTGTGTGTGTGTGAGTGTATCAGATGTGTGTATAAGTATCTGATGTATATCTGTTGTATCTGATGTATGTTTGTGTGATTTACAAAATTAATAAGTAACTTGATTCACTAGGTAACATTTTGCTTAGAATTATTCATTCGTTTATACATTTTGCTGGTAGCTAAGCCAAGAGTATTACATGCAACATGCAGCTAGTAACAACATAATGTTGTTGCATTGTATCTTTTGCTTGATATACATACAAACACTATGTAGTAGTATGAAACAAAATTGAAGTTTAAGTAAATCTTCAGTGCCTAATCTAATATTGTGTTGCCTTTTACTATTTGAGGATTGTTGTTTGTTGCTGTTGCTGTTGTTTGTGTTCTTGTTGTTGTTGTGGTTATATGTAATTACAACAAAACTGATTTGCATTCCATTGTGATTGCAATTGTATCTGTTCTTGTTGTTGCTTGGTTGCTAGCTGCTGTTGTTGTCTATCTTATTACTGTTGTTGCCTTGGCAAATGTGTTTTGCACGATTTTCGCATTTTTCACCAATTTTTTCCCTCTCCTTTCCACTCCATAAAATTTGTTGCTGTTCCTGTTGTTAACTGGTGATTTTCACAGTTTTATCTTTAGTTGCTGTTGTTGCACATACTAATACAGAATAGACAAAAACACTATTACCAAAATCAGTAGTTTTATTTACAAAAAATTAGCTCAGGTGAGTAGTTTTGTTCTTCTTATTGCAGTTGCTGTTGCTGTTGGTGTTGTTTCTTTGCCTCAATTTTCGACGTTTTTCTTAATTTCGTAAATTGGCTTTTATTAGGTTTCCTTTATTTGCATTTTGTGGCTTTAATGTTATGTTTGTTGTTTTTGCTGTTGTTGTTGTTATAAACGTTTATCTAACGCTTTGTTTTATATCATTATTGCTGTTGTTGTAAATTTTGTTGTTTATTTGCATTTTTAATGTGCAAAGCAATTTTAGTCGAATATACAATAGTTTTTTTTTATTTGTTTTTCTCTTTCTTTAATTTAATTTTTTGTTTCGAGTACAAGATACTTTTTTGTAAGGTTTTGCACAATTGAAGCAGTTAATAATTATATAAACAAAAAACAAATATAAGCTTGCGACACAGAAATCATGATGATGATGAAGCATTTAATTTAATAATTTATCACATTTCTTTATTTTATGTAAGTAGTAGAGTAGTTGGCTTTTACTTTTGCATTCTCAAATATTTCTTTACTTTCATACATTCAATTACAATAATAACTAAGAAAGTAACGATTCCGATATCGATATATAAGCATCGTCAACTATTTATTGGCCGATATAAAATAGTTGCTGGAACAAGTTTTATCGATGTTAACCTATTTTGAAGAAGAATGTTTTAGCATAGATCAAGGATCAATAAATTACGGACAACACTAACAATAATAGCCCAGAATATTGAATATTTTTGGACAGTTTTATAAAGGGTGGGCCATCTATCGATTTCATATTGAACCACGGGTTAATTAGACTCTGGCAATAATGATGTCAATTGGCCGCCAAGAAGCTGCGATTTGACAACGTTGGACTATTTCCTGTGGGGCGCCGTTAAAGACAAGTGTTATGTCCACCATCCAGAGACAATTGACCAGTTGAAGGCCAACATTCGTGATGCCATTGACGAGATACGGCCCCAAACACTCGAAAAAGTGCTCGAAAATTGGTCCGACCGAATAGACTACTGTGAGGCCAGCCACGGCAGCTATTTGAATGAAATTATATTCCATTTCTAAGCGGAACAATTGTACTTCAAAACAAAAAAAATCTTAAACCGTTTTTGTTTTATTGCATTTTTAAATCGAAACTTTTAAATGGCCCACCCTTTATCTAGAACCAATAATAGATTTCGTTATTTGGTTATTTTTTTGATCAGCGCAACAAATTTGCATACATTCGCTTTACAATCTACAGTTATAAAAAGTACAAACAGGTAAAATAATGGGGATAATGTTCCTGTAAAGTCACAAAAAGCTAAAGATAAGATTTTCACAGTGATTGTAGCAATTTGATTAAAGTAGCTCAAGAAGAGAAGCCTATATCACACATGAATACTTATCCTGAGCCAGAAGAGGTGAAATCTTGTTTAAGATGTCCACACATTTCATCAAACTTAGATTCAAACTATTGGCGTGATGAACCTGGAAAAGCTTGAGCAAAAGTATATATTTCTCTTATCAGGCCGCACACAATTTAGGAAAAAAAAAAATTATTTCTGAATAAAACTTAACTTTGTGAAATAATTGACACAAAACAAAACTGCGTGATTCATTTATTTTATTATTTAATAAGTTATAGATATCGGTAACAGTATCGCCGATTATAATGATTACATTAAGCGCGTTGAAAAATTGTTGTCTCACTTCCAGTATCTTGGATACTGACAACATGAGTATCACAGTGCCCTACTTGCACTCTCAACTTAGGTAAATTTGCAGAAAGTCTTGGTGATTTCAGCGAAGAACAGGGAGAAAGATTTTATCAAGACATACGTACTAAGAAAAAGCGTTATCAGGGAAGGTGGGATGCCCATATGATGTATAAATGGAAAAGTTAGATGAAAAATGTGTATTTTTAAAAAAACTTGTAATCTGTATATTATATAAACATCATTTGCCTCATGTTTCTGAGCTCATCACTTGAGTACGGCTGAACTGATTTTTATGAAATTTTTTGAACGCTTCAACTGCTTCTTCGGCGCTCGTACATCGTTGACTACGTAGTTTACCTTTGATATTCGGGAACAGGAGAAGTCATTGGGTGCCAAATCAGGACTGTACGGAGGATGAGTCATCAATTCGATGTTTGGACTGCTAAAAAATCACATGTTTGACGAGATGTGTGAGAGCTCGAATTGTCATGATGGAGAATGATTCGTCTTTGGCGGTTGGTTTTGCGAATTTCCTGAAGACATCCGTCAAACAAATGGTCGTGTACCACTCACGTCCGTCCTACGTTGCTCAAGCGGAACAGTAGCCACATGACCCATTCGGCCGAAGAAACAGGCGACCATTTGCCTCGCAGTGCTTCGGGCGCGAACAACTTTTATTGCATTTGCTTGTCTTGGACACCCACACGGTCGATTGCTATTTTGTTTCCGATTCATACGCATATATCCTGTCACGATTAGAATGCCTCTTTTGGCAGTCCCGCCAGGGTTGAAAAAAGAGCCAGCATGCTAGTAGGTCGGTCTGCTAGCATCTTTAGAAGATTTACACCTCCATGGCAAATCCAAAAAAAAAAAAAAACCTGTCACGATTTTATATACGTATTTTGAAGCCCCACGTTCGAGCTTTTTAAGAATTTCCTTACACCAATCGATGAGAGTCTCTTTTTGAGCTATTGCTAAATTATGGTGTAGCCAACGACTGCAAACTTTTTTACAACTAAGTGTTCATGCTAAATCGAATGTATTGAAGTGGAACTAATGTGAAAGGATGCCTCTATCTCACGATATGTCACATGACGATCTTGCATTATCAGTTCATGCACTGCATAGATGTTTTGTGGCACAACAACCGATATTGGACGACCTTCACGGAATTCGTCGGCGACCGAACTACGATCACGTATTCACAATACCAGCGATATACTGTGGTTTTTGATGGTGCTTTATCGCCATACAAAGAACTGAGTTCATCGACACATTCTTGTTGCGATAATCTACGTCGAAAGTTGTGAAAAATTATCCAACGAAAACCTTCTCTTGAAATTTCCATTTTTGGACAAATTGATTTTCTTAACTCACTGTAAACGAAACAAATAGCACTTATACATCAAAACGTTGTGAGCACGTTTATGCTAAAAAATGTCAAACTTTATTATGGTGTCAGATTTTAGCTATTGACATTAGTCAAATCCTGAAATATACATAGTACCCCTCGTATCAGATAATTACGTCAATATTAATAATTGAGTCGTCTGATTTTTCAAAAATATTTCAATTGCTGCGCAGAACATACATAAAATACTAGGAAAATTTTTTAGTGTTGACCAATGTTATTTACTACACTTATCGGAATCGGTGTCATCAAAATGTTGAATCGTTACATCCCCAATATTCAGCTTCCCTCAAACGCCCTCTTCTTGGTCCGATCTAGAGGACTACCAATATCAATATTTGTAACATAAAGCGACACAGCAATTCTAGCAACAGTCATACAATTCTGAATCGACTGGGGGCTTCATTTACTTTGCAGCCTTGGATTTAGTTAGCTACTATTTGGCAGAGAAATTCATTCTACATATTTCGAATTATTACAAGAATTTAATTAATCAGGCAAGCCTATTAATTGATAACAAATAAGGTCATCATCAAGTTACTTTAGCAGATGTCTAGATTGCAATCTTTGTCTATATTAGGTTGTGAAGCGGATTCTCACAGCTTAATTACATATGATTTCTCTATATTTAATAAATTTTTTAATAAAGTCGAATTGAGCAATTTTCATCTTAAAAATATTTTAAATTAAACATTTTCTCCAAAAAAAATCTTCAAGTTTTTCCTTAGAAAAACAATAAGCATTTGTATTTATTATGAAGAAAGCAAACATGTTTCATTACAGACATTTTAACTCTTTTGGAACACACCTTAAAACAGATTCTCTCTCTATATTATTTCTTTCTAAGTAAATTTTATAGATCTCAATAATCTTTGTTAAGAAATCAGTTAAAGTGTTTAAATTTTTTATATAAAAAAACCAAGAAAAAGGAACGCCTTCGTTACACAGCAAAACTTGAGATAAACAAACATTCAAATACAACAAAATCCTCATCATATGGAGTATAAATCTTTAATAACTTAATTTCAAATAGAAAAACTAAAGAAAAACAAACAACAAATATGAATGAGAGAAAGAAGTGAGTCAATATGAAAGACGCGTGCGCGATGTTGCATCAAATCCAAATAGAAAAGATAGAAGAAGAAAAAAAAACCGATTGTCGCTTAATTACTGATTACAATTTAATGATAAATCAAGCTTACCGCTTAACAACATCACTGATGATGATGATGACGATGATGACGGCGACAAACACAATGACGCTTCAACCCAACCCAAAAAACGAAAGCAATTCAAACAAGAGCACTCAGCCTCAACGTTTTTCAGTTAATTAAGACATTTAGACTATCAAACAACAAGAGAAAAAAAATATCATTAAATTATATAGAAAAACCAGAGACGCCCGCTTGGCTTGACATGCATTACAACGTGTATCTTGAAGGTGAAAATCGTTTATTTGGCTCGTAGAGCTTGTTGTACCTCTCTCTAATCGCTTATATCCGTAGCGTAAATGGTGTGTAATTATTAAGCGGTTGGGGCGGATTCAGATTCAAAATTAGATTGGATCTACTCAATGGAATCAGGCAACAACGTTGGCGTTGTTTCTTATCATCATCTTTCATTGTTTGCCTTTATCAATAACAATTCACCCACGTGTCGTGTTGCTTGTTAACTTAAAGCGGCTTTTCCCAACTTTTTATTGACAAAGCGCAAATATGATGAGGTTGACTTCCCGCTATTACAATAAAAATACAATTGTACGAGCGTGTGCCACTCACTACACAAGCTTTACTCATTCATTCATTCATTCATAAAACTTCCTTCTTTTCTTAAATATTTGATTCATTTTGACTTTCATTATTATTATGAGTATTACTCATGTTTTATTATTGTTCACATTGACACTTTAAGTTTAAACCTTATTCCTCTCCTTCGCCTTCTCTTTGTCTTTATAATTGCGCCAAAACACCAAAAATCCCTTGGTGTACTTGGGTTTTGTTGTTTTGAACATTTGTCATTAGACACTTACATAAACCGGATATGCCACCGTTGTCACTTTCGTTCGATCCGATTATGATCGTCGCCATATTTGTGCTGTCATAAAGTAATTGTTTGTCCAAAAGAAGTCAACGTTTGAATTATGGTTCGCGCATTTGATTGTGAACAATATTGAATTTAATTATGAATTCTATACATTTTTTTCATTAATATTTTAATAACTTCCAATTTAACAAATTCAACAATCTTGCCTCACTCATTCACTCACTCACTCAATCACTCACTAACTTATTTACTGACTACTCATCATGTCACTTGATATTGGATTCCATTGATTTCGTTTGCCTTTGTACGTTCGTTGTCAGTTTTCATTGATTTGTGGTCAATTGAAATTCGTGTAGAGATTATCAAATTGTATTTATAAAAACAAAAAAAGAAAAACAAAAAATACTAGAAGAACTTCTTGCTATTGTATAATATAAGAGATTCAATTTAAATGAATTATGTATTGTACATGTTCTTATTTAATTAAAATGATAAGATTGCTTGTCACAAATTACCTCACTCAATTCTATGGTACAATAAAAAGGAAAAATTATAGTTTAGTTTAGTTTATATGATAAACGAAATACTATAAACATTATTTGTTAAAAGATCTATAAACTTGATATTTGTCCATAATATTTTTGAAAATATCAAACATTATCATCAAACAGATCGAAAACTGAATGGAACAGAAGGTCATCAAACAAAACGGCATAAATATTGTTGACAAATGTTTATGACACATCTTAAAAACTCTTATTAAGACTCAATAGTCATCATTATCAAATAAGGACATCACTAGAGCAATTTATAAACATACATAAAATTATATCGGGAGGATTATACAATATTCGCAAACAATTCAAAGGTAAAAATATTGAACATAACGTAGGGCTTGGATTTAACTTGGATTCACAGAGTGTGGTTATCCAACAAAAACTAAAATAAGAATACTTAACCCTGGTAGCAAAACATGGTTCTTTACTAACATAGTACAAAATTATCTTTGATTTTTTGCCATTTGATGTCTTCCTATTGAGTATCTGCTGGCCATATATAGGATATCAAATCATTAACAATTGTGAGAGTAAAGCATTGAACCAAACATTCAAGCAAAAAAACGTAAGGGTGCAGCTCAGAACATCCATCCAGTGGCTGTGCGACAAGACCAAGTTGGTCATTGGCCAATATGGGACGAAAAGAGGATCCGCTGCAATTATCCTAACTGTATTGGCGTATCCCAAGCAATTGGCGACAAGTGTGGCGTAGCAATATGAGTTAGAGTAACACTTCTGTGACACTCACTTTTTTTAATTTTCAACCCTTCTAATAAATTTTCTTCAAAAATAAAAAATATGTGTATATTTTTTTGTTAAAACCTACCATAAAACCAAGAATTTGAAAAAATTCAAAAGTTCAAAACAGAATATTTGGATGTATTAGAAACACGTTTTGAAATATCTCTACAAATCAATGAGTTAATAGTCCACAGGGAACACCAAGAAGAATTCGACCAAAAACAACAGGAAGAACAGGTCAATTCTAAATGTTTTAATGAAATTTTTAAGACCCAAGAATGCATGATAAGTAACATTACCGAACTTTAGGTGGGTGCCTTGCATCAAGAAATCAATGACATTGAGCAAGGTTTATTATTGTTTATTATTTTTAATAATAAGGAATTCATACTTACATAGAAAATTATAAATTGGTACTTACCTAGAAAATTACATCCATCACTGTATCCAAAATCACTTTCACACATTTTATATTATGATATCTGCAAATACTCTTTTTAAACAAACATTAAAATTCACTTTTATGAAAACATCACTTTTAACCATTTTGACCCCAATGTTGGCCAGAAGCAACTTTGCTGATTTGTCGCGAATAGCAAAAAAACTATGTTGTATTTATTAAAAAGCAGAATACATGCTAATAGATTGCTGTTTATAAAAACAATTGATACAAATAAATAATTTCGAACAGCGGATTCTATGCTTGGGGTCGAAAGGGTTAATTTAAGAATAAACTTTGCATTCCCATTTTAGGGGCAATTAGTACTACAACGCCTCTATTATGGAAGATATGGAATATTAAATCTAAGCGAGTGATTTTATAATATAAAATATATTATATTAAATTCTTTAACTTTAAACAAATTGATTTTTATAGATTTTTGAGCGCAGTACCAACCTAATCAACACTTGCAAGCGATATGCACATGTACGTGAATTTTTATAAGTTTGGTGCTGGATTCTTCAGTGTTCGAATCATTTTATTTATTGCACAGTGTTTTCCTCAAAACAAAGGTCGTAGTGCAATCATGTTGACCCAACAATAATAATAATAATGAAGCAATTCCTTAGATCTATCGGCATATGTATATATGTGAAATTATATTAAATAGTATGCATTGTATTTACCCATGTAAACTAAATAAAAGCTACTTGCGAAATTTTGTTTATTTATAACTAAAATTTCATTAGAAAATAATGGTTAATTATAATTATTGTGAAATATTTAATCGAATCAAAAATAGTAAGTACTCATTTCAAAGACTATAAAAAGAATGTAGACTGGACAAATGCAGCGCGCCCTCTACAAATTCAGCGCGCTACCTATTTTTTTACCCATCAACAAATTGTATTGTCAAAATAAAATTTCTAGGAAACATTGCACACAATTTGTTATTGGGCTAAAAAAATAGAACGAGAGCGCGCTGCATTTATAGAGGGCACGCTGCATTTGTCCACTCTATATTCTTTTATAGTCTTTGCTCATTCTTCAAATTGAATCTACTATTTCAGATCTTCTGAATTTTCTTTCGTATTAATTAGTACCTACTATTTATGCTATTCTATTGCTTTCATATGCAGTTCTCTCTTGGTGATGTGAACTAATTACCAGTAATATGCTCGGTGGCTATTGTCCCCGTTTCGGTAGTACACTACACTAGTCCATTGGTGAAAAAACCGGTGGACAATAACAGGTGAAAGAGCCGGTGAATGGTAACAGGTGAATGGTAACCGATGAACGGTAAGGCAGACGGTGGCAATTGACCCCTTTCAATGCCATCGACATGTTTAATTCACCAATTAAATATATTAAAAGAGATAGAAATGGAATTAGTCCTGCTTCTAAAGGGACTAGTCGCGTATGAGTTTTAGACCAGTGATTCATACTGCTAGGTTTAAATACTTATTTTTATGTATATATATAAGTTAGCAGTTACATGTATTTAAAGTTACAGCCGGATATCTCTATATATTATAGTGAACTGATTGACCGGTCTCAACGACTTTGTTGTAGAGCAATCTGACTGCGTATATGTATATTTCTCCTTCATGATAAAAATTAAAAAAAATAGTTAGGGTCTTCATGAAAGCGAATAAATCGCACAAATGTATAACAGTTCGTATAAAGTTGTGCGACGATTATTGCTCACAAATCGAATAAAAGTAAGCGTTGCCAATTTTTTGCATTTATTAGCATTTTATTTCATGGAAGGGTCGTTCATGAAAGTGACCACACTACTTTAAACATTTGTACATTTGTGCGATTTATTCGCTTTCGTGAAGACCCTAAGTATTTTATAGATAACAAAATCACTCAAATTAATGAAGAAATGGTTTACTGAAGTTTGAAAAACCTTATTAGTTGTGTTTGGTTTTTGTTTACTTTTAGTTTCATATGAAATGCTTGCTCTCTGCATTTACAAAACACCAATAAATCATCACTTGTTAAGTTCTCTTCAGCCCAACTGATGACTTTATTGAAAGCATCTAAAACTTCCGTGGAGTTTAAAGCAACCTTATGCACCACTTCAATTTCATCATCACTTTGTAAGTCATTGTTGTTCACTTCATTCAAGTTGTTCGAACTATTGAATATCACCAATTGTGCACTGATACTCACTTTTCAAGTGAGGTGCAAGGTTAATTAAATCAACTGGAGGAACTTGTGTCTTCTATATACAATACTTAAATTCATTTCTTAATATGCTCAAAAGAATGTCATTCGCAAGTTCATTAAAATGGTTAGACAAAACGTGTTGTTCACATAAAAAAAATGAGCCTTGTTCGCGCTGTTTAGAACCTACTCTATAAAAATTGATTTATTTTTGTATTGATCACTCTTTTGGATGTCGTCTATACCATATAGCCAAGCAAATATTGTACTTTGATTTTAAAATAAAATGAAGTTGCCAATTTCCTTATCTAATATATTGCAGATAAATATAAAAATAGAAGTTTTGTTCCATTGCCACATTTATTTGTAATTTGATACTTCCGCAATGAAATTCTATCGTAAATTTCACCAAAAAAAAAAAAAAGACGACAAAATAAACGAAAAGAAAGAAAAAAACATAAAAAATAAGAAGTTCTTGCAATAAAATAAATTACAACAATAAACACACAAGTAGAGAGGAAACAATGCCAATAGTAAAAAGTATCTATGGTGATGAGAGGTGGTGCGTAGATACTACTATGATACTTATATACAACTGTTAAATGTTGTAAAGTCTATTTGGGTTAAAAATGTGTCAGAAAAACTAAAAAAAAAAAAAAAACAACAGAAGAGGCGAAAAAGAACATAAAACATTTTTATGGCTAAAAAAAAAATCGAAGTGAACGTTCGTTGGAGAAAAAAAAGAGCTCTAAACCATACACGAGGGAGTGATTTTGTTTGGTGTTAATGCCTGTCAAAGACGGCATAGCACGCGAGTTGGAGGCTTAAAAGGCGCTAGATGTTGTTAGTTTTTAAGTTAAGTTGGGATGATTCTTTCCAAAGTTGATTTATACTTAGACGAAAAGAATTATATATGAAAAAGCAATACATCTTTGCATGGTTTAAAAGTGAGGGCCAACTTCATGGTAAGGAAGAACAAAAAAAAAAAGAAAACTTGTTCAATAAAACTGTCAAAGGATGTTTAAAAATTGCTCTGAGGGCGCATTTTGTTAAAAATTATTAACTGAACTCATACGCCTAGAAGACATAAGATTAGTTTGGCACGCATTCATTTATATACACATATGTAGACATATAGCGCCTACACATGAGGTCAATTGGTCAACAGATGATAACGACAACAAAGACGACAAAGACCTCATACATTCTCTTAGTTGTACAATAGTTTGTAGCATCAACAACAACAACAATATCTTTGTCAAGCATGAAGAAAACATTCCACCATTCTACTTGGTATAACGTGGGCATGAATTCCGTCAGTTACACATACATTATTTGACTTGAGAGCGCCCTCAGTCCCCCTTGGGTAACTTTAATTGGAATTTACACTCTTGAGCACAAGTTTCCAGACACAAGTTCAAACCTGGAGTTGATTTTTTTTTTGGTTTGCTGTAAAATTTTTACAAATTTACGAGCAAAGCGTCAATTAAGTATCGAATTACAACTTGTTTAATGTCAATCTGTCTTTGTACACGTCCGGGATTTGGTACTTCTCCTCCTGTCCTGTCATTTTGCAATCGTTTCCAATTTCCACCCAAAAAAAAACAAAAAACCAGAGAAAAAAAGTTAATTGAAGTCCAACGGCTGAAGTTTGTTGTTGTTCTTATTATTTGAACAATTTTGGTTCAATCGAATGAATCGATGGTTGGTTGGATGGATGGATGGATGGATCGATCGATCGATTGCTTTTGGATGACGATGGTGATGGGTAAGTGTACTACATGTAATAACAAACGTACTACATGCCACACAATCATTGTTGATTTTTCGCAATGCTGACATATGTAAATTGGTTCATTGATTGCTATTTGCTGTATGTTTACATGTCTCACTGACTAAGTGAGTGAGTGAGTGAACGAGTGTGTGGCATATAAAAAAAAGTATCACATTACATGAACAACTTTATTTAATTCATTTTATTGTTCGTTTCATATTGGGTTCTTCTTCTTAGGAGGCAGCTGCACTCATCAAAATGCAAAAAAAAAGAAACACGCCATTTTCCATAAAAAAATCTCAAAATGAAACAATCAAAATGCTTTCTTTGTGCTACATCATAAGCTATTGAAAAACATCTGAACTCTCATCGTATATATCATCGCCGCCTTCGTCATCATCCATTAAATGAGCTGTCAAAATTCACGCAATTATCGTACAAATTAGCTTCTCACCCACCATTTAATATGGCTGCCATTGGCACTCTTCACCATCTTAGTTGACGCCATCATCAACCCAAAAGCTTAATCACATAACCAAGCGAAAATACACAATATAATTCATTCGAACATTTTGGAAATTGTGAGCAGGGTCATACTCAGCCAAGTAGAGACCTTGAGACAGTAATGTAGATCTCGGGCCCCTTTTCCCTGAGGTAGATAGTTTCATTGTGGCCGAAGTCCACCAACATTGTCAAAATATTTTTTACGTTGGAATGCTTTTCCTTATAACAATATTTTTGAACATCCAAGATTTCGAATAAGTCCAATTAAGTATGTAGTTCCCTTCTGGAACTTAATCGTAAGCCACATCCTATGTTTAATATTATTAAGAAGAGCTTTGTTTAAGTATTAAACTAGCTAAGAATGATAAGGACTTTAAAAAAAAAGTAGAGTATGGTATATTGAGAGTTCCAGTATTCTTAAATTATCTAGGTCAGGGTTCTTATATTCTTGTTCACCTCCATACTAACCCTAGGCAGTTAATGTCATTTTTAGATTTCCATGCCCAAACCCTGCCAACGGGACCCTATTACTAATCCTACACTGTCCATCCGTCCGTCAGTGAGCTCTATCTCATGAGCCGTAATAGCTAGGCAGTTAAAATTTTCACAAAGTGTGTAATTCAATTGCCGGTATAACGAGAAATAATAAAAATAGAATAAACTTAAAAAATTAAAGGGGTCCCCATACAAGAATCGTGTACTCTAATATGCATTTCGTGCAGTTTTTATTTTGTGTTTCTTAAAACAAAAGCAAATAAATTTTACATAACTTCAGACAGAGGTACAAGCTTTACGTCCAACAATTTTGCAGTGTTGAACCTTGTGCGGCGGTACGGAACCCTTCGTCTATCAGATCGACTCCTACTTCACCGCTTTTTATTAGTTCATTTCTGGCTCAATAATCTCATGAGGCAGAGATAGAGAACCCTATTTGATAAACATCCTATAATATTTTCTCAACAAAAATGTTTCTTAGGACATGAAACTCCATCATAAATAATGTGTAGCAGATGTCTTCGATTTTCTCTTCTTATGATTTGTTTTTTTTTTTGTAATGAACTTATAGAACTTTAACCATTTTAGGTCCACATGATGATGGTGGCGCTCTTCAATTGGAAAGTACAATTTCCTTATTTATCTAGGATGTCAATGCATTAAAAATTCTTCAATTTACACAACAAAATTTGCTAGAATTGTTGAAAAGTTAGGATATGCAAAGGTTATGTCAAAATTGGGAGGTACTCGGACCATATTTTTTGAGGAAGGTACAATGGTTTCAGAACATTTAATTTCGACTCTTTTTTTCAGAGGCTAAGGGGCCCCTAGTTAGCCACGGGCCCATAAATATTAGTTGCCTCCTTGGATTATATCTGACCATAATTGTGCGTGCGTGTGTGCGTATCTCTCATTGTGTACATAAATATTAAGATTCCGCACAACACCCGTGATCGTTTGTTCAATCGATTGGTCTGTCCGTCTGTCTGTCTGTTTGTTTATATGTGTGTGTGTGTCTGTCAGTTGGTTGATCGTGGGCAAAAAGCAATTACCCACAATGACAGTTGCTTGTGTGATTTTTGACAGCGTCTTGGCTACCATAATCCGATATCAACAATAACACCAACAAAACCTTACTCAAACCAAAAATAACTTATTAACTGCATATATTAACATTTAATTTGAGGCGCGCATGCGCAACTGTTCCACTACACCACACCACACATTCAACTGCTGCTACTGCTGCTGGTTGCCTTTGTCATATTGTAGTATATCCAATGATTGTTGCTGTTGCTGTTGATGTTAGTGTTGTTGTTGTTGCTGTTGTCATTGTTGCTGGTGGAATTTATATTGGTGCGTTTGACATTTGGTGTAAATTCATGGGCATAAATCAAAAATTGAAGAAACTTCATATCTCTTCATATATTGTGTTATATTAAGAAAAAGATACAATACTTTTTTTTTTCATTTTCTTATTTACTTTATTGGTATTGGTGTTGCTACTGTTGTCACGTTTGCGCTGTTAACGTGTTTCATGAGTACGGAGACTCTTGTCACTTGTAAAATTTTAATTAAACGCCACTGGTTTTAATAATTCAAATACACTGAACGAAAATAATAAAGAATTTATTCTATTTGCATGAGAATTTTATGTGCGACATAAGTCTATTCTTACAGTGGCCAGTGGGAGCACAAGAATATTGCATCTATCAGATTGAATTAAATTCTTCAATAATTTGTGCAAAGCTGGTACAGTCTTTCAATATTATAGCATCCTCAGCCCAATTGTGTTAGTACTTCGGTTATCATACGACTCTTCGGCGGAACGTTTTGGTTGATAGCAAGGCCAGGGTATACTAATGACAATATACTGCATGCCTGCTAGATACTTGGTTTTTGCTTCCAGCACACTCATTCGATATTTCGTTACCTATGAAATCAGAAATTCCAGGCACCTAGATTAGCGTAATTGAGTCCTTCCGAGCTTGACTGAGAGCCTCCACTGTCCAATAAATGGTTTTGTCCTTGATGCTGTGTGCCGACAGAACCTTTACAGCAGCCTGTCTGTCAACATAAATCGATATGTGCTTAGGGGTCTCCCCCATAGTGTTAATTAACTCTGCTGCCTGACAGACCGCATAGATCTCTGCCTGGAACATACTGCACCAGTCTGTTAGCTCCTCTGATCAGATGTCAGCACCAGTACCATCTTGGTGCAGTCTGTATAGATCGAAAGCTTTTCTTAACGTTGCCCTGCTTTCAATCATCTTTACCCAGAAATCATGCCTAAAATTGTCATTTCATTTCTGTTCTGTTCAGTTCTGGCACACAATAGTCACATTTTCCAACTTCTAACCCCTTTTCCTGTTGGATAGTGATGTGGCTCACAACTCACAGGGCTTAAGAAGAATCTAACTGCGTGTCTTGCCACTGTGTAATTGAGATTGGTACCTACCGGTGCCAATATATATCATACTGAGTTGCTGATTGATGAACTTCGATGAAGTGTCCAAATTGGACCGTATTCACAATTTCGGCCGAATCCTTTCAACATCTCAATTATTGTACAATTACATTATATTCTACACACTGTGAACTATTTCCCATATCAAATGATGGAAGAATACTTCCTTTAATGGACATTTTTCCTATATAATTTAAAATTTGAATAAAGTTCAATAAACCAATCCAGTAGTCTATGAAAAAAAGTTTCCTACAATTTGTAATTTTAAAAGATTCACTTTTATTCATTTCAATATTATTTAAAATTATTATATTTTTGTAATTATTACAAAGTCTTCAATGGACATCTTAAGAGTTGTGTTAAAAGTTATTAATTCGTTGAGTGCCAAATAAAAACATTGATTATGTCAGCTGCCTTTGAAATGGAAACAGATGGAGAAGATTCACAAGTATCATCTGCCTCAGAGATGGAAACATCTGGACAAGAAGTTTCCGAATCTTCGGATGAGCTATCAAGTTGTATGTCTTATTTTGAAGAAATGGCACCATCAGTTACCTTACAAATGGCAAGGGCCTCAAAAAAGCGAAAGGCTGGACAAAGATCTCGTAAAGCATCAAAGCCAACAACGCCGCGAACAAAACCTAGATCACCACTACAACCACCAGAATCACAACGACGACCAGCGCAGCCACCTCAAAGACCACCAGAATGCCCACCGCACCATCGTCCACAAAAACCACCAGATTTCCCACCGCAGCGTCGTCCACAAAAACCACCAGATTGCCCACCGCAGCGCCGTCCACCAAAACCACCAGAGCGTCCACCGCAAAACCGTCGACCAAAACCACCAGAAAGACCACCTTGTAAACCACCGCAGCACCATCCACCAAAACAAAGAAAACGACCACCTTGTAAACCACCACAGCACCATCCACCAAAACCAACAAAACGACCACCTTTTCAACCACCACAACGCCCACCTTGTCAACCACCACAACGACCACCTTGTAAACCACCACCGCGACCTCCAAATAAACCACCAGATCGACCTCCAGAAAGACCTCCACAACGACCACCTTGTCCACCACCACAACGACCACCTTGTCAACCACCACCGCGACCTCCAAATAAACCACCAGATCGACCTCCAGAAAGACCTCCACAACGGCCTCCAGAGAGACAACCATTGCCCGATCCTTTTGGCAAGGCCTTTAAACCAGTGAACCGAGAATCTGGTCGAGCACTTAATCCTTTAAATTCACCTACTAAACTAACTGACAGTTCTTTTTCTGGTGACGTAATCGAACGTACACGTAAGCGTATGCGTGGTCAAAAGCATTTTGTTCGGGAAGGAAGTTCCGCACTTTTGCCAAAAGTTAAAACTTATGATTATCCCCAACATTTTGGCTATAAGTATTATAATCAAAGATGTCGAAGAATATGTCGAAGATGCGGTAAAACTAATACTTTAAGAAATGAGTTACAGATGGATCTTGACAAAATAGGTGAATGCAGCATAGATTTAGATACTACAATCAATGGTTCACCAATGTCCTTATCATCGTCTTCATCAACGGAATTTCTAATCTAGTATCAAATTTGGCAATCATTCGAAATATTGGCAAATTAAAGTTTTGGAAGAAAGAGTTAATTAATCCAAATTGGCAAAATTCAAGTGTTTAAAAAATGTTATTTTAAATCAGTGATACATTTTAGAATAAAGTCTATACAATTTTATGTGATACATAAATTATCTGTATAATTTTATTATTATTAGGTGCTTAGGCTAGGCAAATGAGAATCCATAAATTGATCAGGTTTGTTTGGGATATAAATATGCTTGTGCCAAGAGGAGACACGTAAAGCGGTTACGTGGAAAGACTGAAGCACGGTTTTTTGGTAAAACACTTTTTTTAAATTTAAATGGAATTTTTTCAAATGAATCTGGTTCAGTATAATTTACTGTTGACCCTGGTGGAAAGCAACCTGAAAAAAGGTCGATTAGGAAGTCAACTCTTACATTAAAGTAGTTATTATCTAAAGTAGCAAGCATACTCATTCTTATAATAATCGATTTTCTTTTGAATCGCAGTAAGCTGTGCTTGTCATTTGAGAGAGAGATAGAGAGAGAGAGACAGATGATTTGAAGCTTCAGACTCAGCTTCTCATTGTGTCTGTTAAATACAAACACCTGATTTTTATTTTTTGACCGGTTTCAGACTTAGCTTCAGCTTGACTATTCTATTCTACCCTTTACTTCGGTTATCCCATCTAAATCTTTACACTAATAAGAGGAAGAGAGAGTGAAAGAGACGGCAGAGGTGGTATCTCGCACGTACCCTTATATTAAATTTAGGTTTTCATCATCAGATATTCTAATTTACAAATTTACCGGCAGCCTCATGGTGCACTTATGCCCACTACCTAGTACCTTTGTCCGTCACTATGAATATGTTAAAGTTTTTACAATTGTTTTATTTTAACTAAAACAGGCATTACTTAAGTTAAGGACTAAATAATTCTAATTTGTCGAAGGAGTCCAAACTCAGCACTAGGTTAAATGTATAAGATAAGATAATAGTCAAGTCTACTTAGAATATAACTTAAACATATGGCAACACAGGTGGAGTAGTACAGAGCCACGGGGGATCCATGAGCTCATCCCAAATATTGCAGACTGGCTTAAGCACCGATCCGGGGACATGGGGTTTGAATTTACTCAATTCGCAACTGGTCATGGATGCTTTAGGCAGAAGCTTGAAGGAGAATTGGAACTCCCTGCAATTCACAGCAGATTGTATGATCAACTCAACAGAGGACTGACTGGTCATTCTTTACAACCGAAATTGCTGACATTACGGCGCCTCGCTATTTAATTAAGGATATTACAAAGGAATGTTTGGGGCGGTACCAGAATTTGAGACGATAGGGAGTGTTTCAGACGATTAGAACCCCACATAACTCGTAGCACGGGCAATAAGTATCTTTTTTAAGATTTTGACCTCCTTGTTCCCATGACAAAAAACTAGAAAATTTAATTCAAATAAGCACAAATTTTTCTTTCAGTGTATAATCTATTCGATATGCATTTCTTGTGTCTTTAGCGAACCAACTTCTTTACAATATAAGTGTATTTTATTTGTCAAAAGAAACTATTGTATCAAATTCTAGGAAACTTTTAATACACAATTTATTGTCATTTAAGGTGATAAATACAATCGACGCGATTATGATTGCATGAGCAAGCAGGCAACGTGTAACCATATCAACTATGAAAACTTGTACAGAGAAGCAAGGGGTAGTAAGTAGTGAAACAAAGTGAAACAAGTCAAGCGATGTCATGCCATGTCATGACTCAGAATGCATTTTATGCAATGGCAATGGAGAGTATCTGCTGCTGCTATTGTTGCTGCCATAAACAAATGTTAAACTGTAGGTTCTTTTTTTTTTTTTTTGATTTTTTTCTTTTCATTTAATAAACATACAACAAATTTGATAATTAAAAATGGCGCTTTTGTTGCATGTTGGAACACTCAACACTCACAACGTTGTGGCTGTCAACGATGGCTGCCGCCGCCACCACATTGGAAAATAATTTTTATGATCTGTCAAAAGGCAAATGAATGAATTCGCAGCTACTGTTTGGGCTACAATTGCTGTTAATATTGTATATACAATATTTTTAATGGTTGTTGCAAATGATTTATGCATCCCGTCACAATGAGGAATTTTTTAATTGAATTCATATTAATTTCATTTAAATGCATTTTTAAAATACAATATTACTAAAGACCAAGACCAAGACCAAAACCAAGCCATCAAGCAAAGAGGAAAGAGAATAATATTGTAGTAAAAATGATTTTTATGTGATTTTTTGATTTACGTGCAACAATTAAAAGTGCATTTGCCAATTGAATTCTTATGATACGAGTGTACACACAAAAGAAATGGTGAAAGTGTTGCCTAGTTAGTGAGTGAGTGCCTGGTTTATTTATATAATCTGTTGGGTTTTAACACCTTTTTTTCTGTTAATAAAACTCATAAACTTAAACCTAAGGCAACCAACCCACTCATCTACCATGTTGGTAAGCAAAACCATAAAACTAAAAAAAAACATCAGAAATACTCATATAAATCTGATAAAATCGCGTTCCTTTGATGGTCATTAAAATTTCACGCGACAAACGAAAAGATAAAATTATGTTAGTGAGCTTCTTTTTTCGTCGGGACTCAATTTCATTCATGCGACTAATTAGCGCTGCTGCGCATGCGCAACAGATTCAAAACAGTCAATCTCTGGATTCAACGGAAATGCGTTGACAAAAGATGCTTGAATAGTCAACACCATTGGGTTATGTGTGAGTCTGAGTCTGTTGTAAGGTTTTCCTTTGGCGGTGGTTAAGCTTGCAGCAAAGCATAGTTAGGCGCAGCATAACTCAAACCCAAAGTCAGTGATGTTTATCTAAAAGATGAAATATTTCCTTGGTATATACAAAAGTGAAATGAAGTGAAGGCAGGAAGGCCAATTTTTTAGTGCAGTGATTCTTAAACAAAGGTCCACGCCATTACCGCAAGCACAGCAAAACAATTTTGAGAGGAGAGGAGTCACATTCACCAGTCACCTGTCTAGTATTGTAATGGGGCCCACGTCATACACATATGTGGTATTCTGCAGGCTTTAAGAACCACTGCTTTACTCAATTCACTCTCTTGGGTTCAGTTGTTGAAAGTGTCAAATTTTGAGACATAATTTTTAGAATATTTTGCTTAAATAGTCGTTTTGGTTGCCGTTGAATTGAATATGGAACACGGTATAAGAGAAGCTGCGCAACACTGCGTATACATAATTTGTTGCTTTAATTTTTTATTTCGACTTTGAAATATTTGTTTAGTTCCTTTTAACACATATACACATACTATTGTATGTATGATGGTATAGTAGTATATGCGGCATACATCAGACATGCCCAGATGCGAAATGTCAGATTTCGTGTGCTGCAACTGAAGTATGGCTTCCGTCGAGGCTACCGACAACCGCGTTCCCAACTAGCAACTAAAACTAAAACAACTGACACAACTGAAATAAGACAAATACTACACCACAATAAAACTGTTGCAACTTCAAGTCTTGAAGCTTCATTTAAAATTGCTGTCTGTCTGTCTGTCTTTCTTGGGGTCTGAATCTGATTTTCTACCTAAGAAACTTTAATTTTTTTGCTTTATTTTTAGTTCATGTTTCATGTATGTTTGTAGTTGAGGTTGGGGCCAAAGGTTTCTTACGATGTGAAAGTATTTAAATGTCGTTGCCAACTGCATTTATTCGTTAATTAAATGTTGCATTTTTTCGAGTTGTTGTGTTTCTCATAATTATGCAAACATTTAAAAGTTTGTTAATTGTGGAAATTATCATTATATTAATGTGACAATACAGTGTGTTCTTTGAACAAAAAAAAGTAGCTTGTTCATGATAATTGTTGTATGTACTCATTAAGATCATTTATTCTACATAACTTACCTCATTAAGCTTTTGTAAGTAGGTAAATTAGTTTGAAAAAAGTTTTCTTTATGAGTTCATAAAATAAATTAACCTTAAGTTAAATAAAATTTATCAAGTAGACGATTAAAAAGATCAAACGATTACAATCTATATATATGGTAAATAAACTAAGTTGATTTATTTAATACAAATGAGCTCTTGAACTATTTTGATATATTGACGGTGAAGTGAATGTTATGCGATATTTTGCTAACACAATTATATATGTTTCGAGGGTCAAAATAGAATGTATAAAAGTGAAACTTACATGTTATGGTAATTGAGTATGTAAATTGGCAATTAAATACTATATGATGACAACTCACCTGAAAAGAAAGAAAAAAATTGTTTAATTAACAGGAAAATTTGTATATAATTTTTCAAATAAAGTCAACTAAAAGGGAGGATCCCTGTTATCCTAATGAGCATAATAATTTCTCATTCAATTTATTGTTTTAAGCAACTTAATGAAATTTTCTTTGGACTGCTAATAAATCAAATATACAACTGAACTTCCACAGCTTATAACTTGAATTAAATCTAAATAGTTGCAGTAGCGTTTAAAACAAAAATTCTATACAATTGGATGAATGGAAATGAATGCTGAAGGAAGCACAATGTGTCTTGGGTTCCATCTCTAAATTCAGGAAATTGTAATAACTCAGGAATCAAATGCATATAGAGCAGCAATTCGGAGGTAAATTGCTGAAAAATTCAAATTCCACTAGTTCTAAGTCTAAGTAAATTTAAGCACATAGTGCAGTTCCCAGAATTAACTAATTAATGCCTTTTCTTGAGTAGAATTTTTCGGGAAAATTTCAGATTGTGAAGAACACTTTCATTTAAAAGATTGGGATAAAGACGACCAAAGTTAATCAATAGTAATTTTTCATCAATAATGTTTGATTTAATCAATATTCTATTTACATGGAACAATAAAGATGACATACTTTTCTTGTTTTTGACTAGTCCACAGATCGAAAGGTGAACCGTCTACTAGATTACGAAGCATGGATAAGATTGAGATTATTGATGTGGGCAATGAGATTGCAGATATTATTGATCATTATAGGTAGCTTAAAGCTAGTTACACCGCTTTCAAGTGTCATGTAAAGTAATGATGACGGTACGTAGGAACAATTCATTCAACATAGTTTAAAGAATAAAGAAATCTTTGACAATTTTTCTTTCATAGCATTCAACACAATAGAATATTAGTACTCGTATTAGAATGCAGTCAAATGTGAGTTCGACACGTACATGAAGTATGTCAAACTGAACAATTTATACAAAATTTCAACACAACTCTTCATTTCACAAATACACCGAAAACCAACCTTCGTTCGTCTTCTACTTGTGATTATTTCCATTTCTTTTACGAGTTTAAACCATTTCACTATGAGAACTGCTTCTCCACATCACACTTCATTATCAGACACACACAATATGTAGTACAAAACATAAATCAGTGATACACTGCTTTGATTATGTATATTCCTTTTAAACTCCTAGTTGGGCCTCCATCTTACGTGATGTTGACATCAGCTAGTTCCCGCAAGGTTGATCTTCTACAAGTGTTCTTAGGCCGGCCGCGGCTTCTGCTCCCTTGCGGGTTTCATTCGAGCGACTTTCTTGTGATACTTTCTGGTGGCTTTCTTAGCGTGTGGCCCATTCAGCGCCACTTCCTACGCTTAATTTGTTTCAGTATAGGCTCTTCATTTGTTAGATGCCATAGTGCCACGTTGGAAATAGTATTAGGCCAGAATATTCTGCATATGATCCTTAAACACTTGTTAGCGAAAGCTTGAAGTCTCAGCGTGATGGAGTTCGTGAGCAGCCATGTTTCACTTCAGTATAGTAGCATTGATTTCACGCATTCGGAGAATATTCGCAATTTTGTGCGTCTGGAGATTTGGGAATTTGCCTATACCGATTTTAACCGACCGCTTCAGCTACTCCGTCTGTTGATATTGTGAAACCAAGGTAACAGAAGCTTTCTACGAAATCAATCATTATATGGCTTGTAATGGAGTGATTGACTCTCATGGCTTTAGTCTTTGCAATATTTATCTCTAGTCCGACGATTCGTGCCAGCGCGACTAAGTGAATAAAAGATGGAAATTCCGACTTTTGCAATGCATTTTCTAAAAATTTTATGGTATGCTGTTATAGCGGCAATAGAAATACACACTCTGTGATAATTTTAACTGTCTACTTTTCACGGTTCATGAGATAGAGCTCACTAATGGACGGACGGTCAGCGTAGGGTTATAAATAGGGTTCCGTTGGCACCCTTTGGTTGATTGAATAATTTTTAACTGCCTAACTAGATAGATACAAGTGTCTGTAATAATAATATTTTTACTGATTTAATGAATATTTTAACAAAGCATTCTCCAACTCAAAGTCTATATTAGTCGGCATAAGTTTTGTGCGTTACGTGTATAATTATTCGAGTTATAGAAGTTTAACCATATTTTTGCAAATAAATATGAATTGTTTGTGTCTTTGCCTTTTGGTTACAATTAAATCGTATTGATGTGAAAAATGAAGCTTTCGTAGCGTGCCTTTGATCTAGTATACACTTTCTAATCAGCACTCACCGCAATAACATGTGAAGAAGGGACTTCCCGGTTATATACACTCAAATACAAAACAAACATGTGTAGTCCTTTACTTAACTTATTCCAATTACACCTCTCATGTAAAACTTCTTCATAATACAGACAATATGTTATATTATGACGTTAAAGACGAGCGGAAGGCGTTAAAGAAAACTTCTTTCACCATCTTTATTTCTAAGCAAACTTATACTAATTCTGGTACAACAACCCCTATACTATCAATGTCCATCATCTACACTTAAACCTCACAAAAATATCACTTGACTTTTCTGTCACCCCGAGTTTTTCACAAGGAACTTCAGAAAACAACTCGTTCCTTAAATTAAATAAGTATACTGCTACGTGATATCCGTCGCCATTATGACACACACAGCTGTAATTAATTAAAACAAAATTGGTCTGGATTTACCCCACCATTATAATACATATTACATAATATATCATGGTATTCTCTTCTTAATAAAGCCATTTAATTCTGTATAGATTTAAGCTCTAAGCTTACTTGATAATTTTAAATTTAAAATATTGCAACGCTTCTTTAAAACTATTATCCAATCATCTGTTTATTACCATAAGCTTGGTAACCTTATTAATTATAGATAAATCAAAGACTTAATTCTCTACTCTCATGCAATTCTCACCTCATTCAACTGATATGCTTATCTAAATATCTATGATCTATACTCGTAAATGTAGACCGCACACACAATACAATATAATATTATACCTTTCTTCCACAATATATAATTAAAATTGATTTGATTTCATGACTTTTTATTGACACATTTTTAATTTGTTCCCCCTAGAAAAAAAAAATAACACTCACAATACAATGCCATAGATATATTGTATAAACCCTTAAGAACAAAATAGGGATCATTTTCGTTCTGCTCAATCATTTCAATTTCACATTTGATTGATATTGAAACTGATATATACACGAATTCAAAATCTTTAGCTTAACATTTTGTCAGATCCCAGAAACCAATCAAGAAGCGAAAGAGAAACAGAGAGAGAGAGATTCGTAGACTTCAGTTGATGATGATGATGATGCCGCCAACCCTCCTCATTGTTAATTAACAAGCCTTTTCGCTGTTTTGCTTATAAAGCTGATTTAGCTACAACAGAAAACAAATCAAAGGCAGCCAACCAAAGTATTCGATTTGCCATCCAAGCTGGCGCTAATCCTATAATTATACTATATAGATACGCATTGGAATCTCACATTCTTTGGACTTTATGTCGTTATAAAGAGAACATAGCAGATCAGAACTGATCAGAAAAGATGAAAAATAAAAAAATAATAATTTCTTTAGTTGATTTGAAGAGTGCGGTTTGGTTAGCGCAGGCGCGTCTGTCAATTAGTTTAGCTGTCAAAAAGATGATGAACTCGTTGCTTGATGAGGGTATTCTCTCGACGATGTCCGAAGTTCATCTGTTATTTCTCCGATTGTCTGTCTGTCGGACTGTCCGATCATTGAATGCGTCGTTGCTGACTTATAACAGTTTTAATGAAATATTACTTTTAATAGTTTTGCAGTTCAGTTTGGCATAGTTTTTTTTTTTATGTGCATAAAATTCCAAAAATATGACTAATAACTCGTCATGGTCTAAACTATTTTAAGCCGAAAATAGTAGACTTAGTCAGCTCGTGCGGAATTTTGTTTTGTTTTTTGGACAAATCCAGAGATAAGATCGCCATTCATAACTAACTGGGTAGTGAAAAAAAATGTGTGTGGCCATTACTAGTGATGACAATTTTTTTGTGATAAAATATTATTTACAAACAAATGTCATGAATGAAAGACATTTACAATACTATGCCATAGTCATCGTGGTAGGTGGTCCATGGACACCGAATCATTGGGGTGTGAATAAGCAACCTTAAAAAAGAAGGAGGAGTAACAATTGCTGTTGACAATGAGCATCAATTGTCAACGGCAGCTAATTGCACAATCTTGTAAATTTTATGCCTCAAGTACGAGTTACCAGGCAAACCAAACTAAACCAATTGAGTCATCATCATTTCTACTTGACAAGACATGAAACAAAGGCAAACTATACTAAGTAAATTGTACTTACTAAGGTTGGGTACTCATCAGTTGAACTCGTATTTCTTAATGTCACAATGACCGCGATGACACATGTTTCTTCTACTATATGAAATTTGAGTCCAAATATTTGATAAAAGTGACACACTTGAGATGTAGAAATTCATTCAATGAGTCACTTTGGTGGTCTTTATGTTTTAATAGAATTATGTATGTAGTACTTATGAAGTGAAGATTTTAATTTATAAATACATAAATTAAAGGTCACGCCAAAAAATTGAAATTAGTTTTATTGTTGAATTCAATTATTTGATAAAAATGATACAGTTGGGGTCAGTGTCAGTCAGTATTGACTAGTGGAAAGTCTGGATTAAATACATAAGTTTAATCACAATAATCATCATGATGGATATACATATTTAAGAATCTGCGTATCTGAGGGTAGAAAAGTACTTGCTGGTGACTTATTATTAAATTGTCTTACACGAGACTTTTACTTATCTCGGAACTTTTGCTTGGAATTATAATTTTTCAATTTTTTTCAATGGAAAATACATTGAATACAATTTATAGAAAGGAGGCGCTCATTTGGGTGTAGATATTTTAGGCGCCTTTGAATCGCCATCTTGGTAAGTGATTCTGCAAAAGGATTTGGGTAGGAGTGCAGTCTATCGTTATAACGGCTACTATTGAAGTTTATTTCCTGGAGAGCAGTAGGGATGCTGAGTTCCTGACGAACCAGGGGCATTGGTGATTGTTTTGAGGGTCTTGTTTTGAATAACATGAATTTTAATCCGATTTGATAGGCGTGATGCACCCCATAGTTGGATGCCATATTTCCAAGAAGAAGCAACGGTTTGTTTACATATTAACATTTCGTTTTCCAAACTGAGTTGTGCCTATTGCTCAGAAGCCAATTTAGCCTTTTTATTTTATAAGAATAGCTTTGAGTGATGGTTTCTCCATGTTTTGTGTTTGTCAAGGTATTTAATTACTGTGGACTGTGGTATCACCAGATCATCAAGCATAACCGGAGGTACATATTTTTTTATCCTGAGGATGAACGATCACTTTACCTGAGATCATCTTGGTGTTCCACATTGTGAACCAGACTTCCAAGCGGTTTAAATAGGATTGCTGGTTTGTAGCGCCTTCTGTTGGAGCAGAGAACCACAGTATCATCACATAAGTGGCTAAAATTGTGGTATTAGAGACCGGTTGAGCTATGTCTACTGTGTACAGGAGCTATGACGCTACCTTGGGAACACCAAACACACTTGCAAATTCAGTTTGTTACTAATAATAAGTACTTAAGTGATATAAAAGAAAGTTAAAATCCCTGTCTGTCCCATTACGAACAAATTCTAAACCTCACAATGGAATTTGATACGGTTTTCTCTATTATTTAGAGAATTTTTTTTTTTTGTAAGGTTTGTAAGTACAAAATATTATAATTAACTCTATTTAAGTTTTTATACAGTGATTATATGGTGGCTTGCAGCCTTAAAAACTGTTTTTTATCAAATTGTGCCAAGAACAAGAAATGGAAACAGACATTGTTTGCTTTAAAATGATGATGATGATGATTGCATTATATACGCTAAACAATACATTCATGCGCATCGTATCTTAAACTTCAAGAGGATATTGATTCTTTACGTACTTGATGCTTGACAAATTATTTAGATCTAAATGTAAGCTCATGACATACCATCGATGTAAGCCTCATTTGTTTACATACAAGATTGACATGTACTACTTGAACGAGTCTCTACGTTTAATGACCTCGGTGTCCTGTTTGATCCTAAGTTGTGTTTTAACCAGCACGTCTCTTCTGTTGTAAACAAAGCGAAGGGTGTTTTTGGTTCCATCAAACGCTGGTCTATTGAATTTAATGACCCTTATACCACGAAGATTCTTTTTGTATCTCTTATGCGTCCAATTCTCGAATATTGCTCTTGCATTTGGTCACCGCAATATTTAAAGTATCAAAATCGAATTGAGTCTGTACAGAAACAATTCCTTCTGTTTGCTCTTCGTGGCCTAAACTGAAATCCTAATTCCCGGTTGCCATCTTACCCTGATAGACTCCTACTAAGTCTTCCGTCTTTACGCATCGTATAATTGCTCTAGGGATTTCCTTTTTTCATAAGCTCTAAACATTGACTCTCCAGAGCTTTTAAATCTTTTGAATTTTTCTATCCCTAGTTGTCTTACGACAATTTTTGTCCCTTTAGTGTTAAATAGATGCACTACTAACTTTGCCATTCATGATCCTTTCAGAGTTTTATGCTCATATTATAGTAAGTTCTATCATGTTCTCTCTCCTGAATTATCTCCGGAATCAATTAATTCAATCATTCTTTGTTGCCTACGGGATTCATGACCTCACTGGCTAGATGCACTGGATTTTGCTAATCAGCTGTACCGTCTGTGTAGTTTATGTGCCTCTGACCACACATGGCTGTGAGCTTGCTAGTGTTGCAAATAAATTTCCCCCATCGGGTCAGAGGCTGCTGTTTTATATAATTTTTATTTTCAATTCTGTTATGTTTCTCTCTCTTGTAATTAATTTATTTTTCTTTTATTTACATTTCAATTTCATATTTTTATCTCTTTATTAAGTGTAATTGTTTGATTTGAAATCTCTTCTTTTTATTTTTAAGCTGACAGTTTTTTTGGCATTGAATTTAATAAATAAATAAAAGCAATATATGAGTAATTTCCTACATACTTAGTATGAGTGCAATCAAACCGGCATATGAATACAGACTTCTAGTATGCGCCTATGCTTTTGATATACTAACTTAGTTTCAATCATTTTCGGTTTGCTTTGATTATAATGTTAAATAAATATTTTGTAAATTTTATGAAATAAAAATATTTATTTTTATTTTTAAATTAATTAAGGTCATGTGGAAATTATAATTAAATTTATTGTTAAATTCAACTATTTGACAAAATGACACACTTAATACGATTACTACTGTCTGGCTGGCTGGCATCACTTTGGTGGTATCTTTATGTTTCATATGATTATATAAAATGAAAATTGAATTGAAAATTTTCAAATAAATACAAATATTTATTTATATAAATTAATTAAGGTCATGCAAAAATTATAATTACTTTTATTGTTGTATGCCGGTGCTCATCAAAGGCTTCCGTTTGTGTATGAGTTTGTCTTTACTTGTTTTAATGTTGGCGGCCCCAAAAGCCGAGAGTATCATCATTAATTGCTTTAAGGCTCACATCTCGCGCCATATTTCATAGAAATCATCATAATAAACATTTTCAAGATAAGACAAAAACACTTTTGCATAATTGGCGGCAATTTTTCTTTTTACTCAAAACAGACACAATTTGGATTTTTGATTTAGTTCAGTTTAAAGTGTCAAGGAAAATCGCATTTAGATAATTGAATTCATTTGTGTTTTTTTTTTTTAGTATTTAAAGCTCATCTTCATCTTCATCATAATCTTCTGGGGGAGCTTAGTATTTTTTTTCGACATAACAAACAAAAAATCTGTTTTAAATCTATTGCGTGCTAATCAATATGGTTTACGCCCCATAATATTATGGGTATACATAGGTATAATTCCCATTAGATCTATATTCATAATAAATCAAAACAAAAAATTATTTCTTTAAATTTTTATAAAAGGCAATCATCAAATGATGATTTCAAATCGCCTTCAAAATGATGTTTGATGCTACACACACTAAGTCTGTATGATATGTAGTATGATAGATTGGCCTCAGACCCCAAAAAGGCGCCCCAATATTTGTTTGCCTTCTGCATTTCATTTATGCTTCAAATCAAATTTCATTTTGTTGTTAATTATAATTTTTTGTTAGTTTTTGATATCACGAACCAATGAATGCAATGAGTGAGTGAGTGAGAGTAGTGAGTGAGTGTGGGAAAGTTACTTATTCAGATACTCAAAGTATCTTTCAATGTTGAAAGGTGATTAATTTGAATTATATCTTGTTATTTTTGTTTTGGTTTTTCTATACATGTGGCACGTATGTTTGTATGTTTATTTGTTTATTTCTGTAAGTAGATACACATTTAGTTATTTATTTGTTTATTGTATTTTTGTTGATTGTTTTCAATGAAGTATTGTGGTTACTTTTGTAATTAATAATCATTTTTATTAGTTTAAAGATTTTTCCAATTTATTCTTCTTTGTTTTTGAGTTATATGTGAAGAATTTTTGGAGCTTAAAGTGCTCGGTCAATCTTAGTTTGATGAAAGTATAATAAATTAAAGATGTAGAGCACTTGTGGATAATAACAATGAGTAAAGAATGTTAATAAAAGGTGATAAAGAAATGACTAGGGGAAAATTCAAGTATTTGAGAATTGAAATGAATTATTGTAAAACGAGTAGATGCAATGAAATGAAAAATTTATTAGGAAAAGTTTCAAGTAGTAAAATACTGAATCATGTCAGTAATTTATTTTACTTTTTATGGCCTAAGTCGATTAAGAGAATTCACAAATAAATGATAATTAGTATCTTGTACCAATATACAAGGTGGCGCAAAAGAAGTCATCCGATGTTGTTTGGCTCTTATTTTTTTTCTAAATGAAAAACTTCGATTCTGATTTGATTTTTGATTATGTTTATTTAGACCTTTAGAATTAATTGTGTTAAGTCGAGAAGATGATATCGGACAAATGGGCGCCGCCACAATTGATTGCCATACGGGCTCGTTTTATGGCATTTTCCATCACTTCGGCGAGCGTTTCGGGCGATAAATTCTCGCATTCGTGTCCTTGAGGGCTTCCAAGGTCTCAGGCTTGTTGATGTAAACACGGGACTTCAAAAAACCCCATAAAAAGAAGTCCGGGACCGTTAAATCAGGCGATCTGGCGGGCCAGTGCAAATCGACGAATTGTTACGCAAAAAATAGACACAATTATTCCGCGTTCTTGGGGAGTGTATCGCTCCATGGCTTATTCACTTGTATTCTGTATCTGTCTAGTCCACAAATGTCAAAACAGATTTGACATTGGCGGCCATTTGCAAAAATGAGAGCATCTTCCAATAGGGTGATGTCTTTTGTGCCACCTTGTACTATATTTAAAAAGAACATAGTTTGTGTTGGGACTATCCAACCATCTCCACTATTTATTGAAAGAGGACTTCTATTGGTGACTCACATAAGCATCTAACCAACCAACCATTTCTGAAGAGGAGCTATATGCCATCACAATAAGATCCATAGAAACCTTAGACGAAAGATAAGAAATATGCATGATAACACGTTCGCTACCGAGATTTGTTAATATAAACTACGTATTATTTTGATAAATATGTCGCGATATGATTCATTCTCTTCACTAGGAATATGTTCCTAAGTATAAAATTTATAGTACAGATGATGAAAAGAAAAAGCCTTCTATGCAGACCACTACAAATTGTTAGGCATTTATAATATTGTGTTTTATTTGATGTCTCTGTCACACATGTGTAACAGCGGTCCTTACGTGTTAACAAATAGTCAAACAATTCTCGAAGTCTTTGCTTTCTTAGTAGCCGATTTCCTAATGGTAGGAAACCATTATGACCCAAGTCTCGAGTGTATTGTCTTACCAAGCATTAACCCATGTTCTGTTTGGAGTCCAAATTGTTAGTACCTTCTGGTACGAAGAGGCTGTGTATGGTCAGGAGCCCAGGCACTGGTTCTGTCCTGACCAGCTGGTGCGGCCCCTTGGGGAGTATCGTAGTGGCTGTGGTTTAACACCCAAATGCAGGTACAGTGAGAGCTCGACTTGGAGTTGCGTTATACAACTGGGTGGCAAACAACAGCAGAGGATAAAGATAGGCCTTGTTCCTAACCAAGGAATGAGTGTGACTTGAATTTGTTACCTGCGGATATATGTATATCCAAGGTGACGGTGATTGACGTTCAATCCGTGTGTTTGGCACCGTGGTCTAAAGTCAACCACTGGCAGGTGCCCACCTTAAACTAATGGACTTCTCCTGTCTCACCAAGCATGGAGCTAAACAGGCCTCATTGACTACCAATACAAATTCATGGTGAATATCCTGCAATCGTTAGGAAAATGCACTCCATTTTAGGGACCATTATAATGTTTCCCGTACGATACATCAGATTGATTCGATGTTTTGACAAATAATTTTTCTATTCCATGCATCGATTTTTGAAGTGAAACTTCTTTACCGGCGTTGGGCAAAAATTTAGTACAAATTTTGAGTGATAAAATACAGATTGTAACGTTTTTCTGATTCTGTATCTCATGAACCGCACTAGGTAGACACTTTTTTCACAGAATGTGTATTTCTATTGCCATATCCCCAACAAATAATAAAATTTTTGGAAAATCCACCGGAAAAGTCTCAAAAAGGAGATTACATGTCCACAACAACAACATGCAGTTTGTGTGTATAAAAATGTTTATAACAACAACAAAGCAAGCAAACAGCTTGTGTGTTGTACAAAAACAAGCTAATGTACGAAGATAAGAGAACGAGAAGCTCGTTGATGATCTAATTTTTCGGCAAGAGGGGACAGACGGCAAACGTAAACACATTGTTTAACACAACAACAACAATTACTCATGCCACATGCCACAGAATCCAAAAGCAATATACAGGCGGACATAAAGATAGACTGAATGACGGACAGACAGACAGACTGACAGAATGACAGACAGACTCGTCGAGCTGATGTAGAATCTATTTACTTTATGTGGTCTCCGATATCTCCTTCTGTGCGATCGATTGTACAATCAAAGATCACAAAGAATATTAAATATATAAAGTTGTAATTGTTTTGAGATGATCTCTCGGTCTGTCTTTCAGAAGTTTCACTTTTAGTACGTGTACAATGGCACACGAGCAATTTTTTATATAATTGTCACATCTGTGAGTAACTAGCAGGACATAACAACGGGTAGCCAACCGCACAAAAACATCTTAAGATGATCGGTTGGTTACTACCTCTCACTCTCTACAGGTTTACTTTGACTTTATTCAGGCCATACAATTTTCTTCACAGTTTGCCGGTGTGACTTGTCGCTGCGACTGATCATCAATAATGGAATATATGACTTGTCTTTATGGTCTTCCATCACCGATAGAATTGTGTTTTATTGTTCATGTCACAACGAAGCCATCGCATCCTGGCAGAACTTTCCATCTGGTACATAGTAAACAGCAATCGCCAATGCCAGAGGCGAATGTTCGCCCCCAACGGGACGGTGTTTAAAGTGCGAAGGGCGTCTTTGTAATATGCGTCTGAATACTATCATTACTCTTAAGCAACTTATACTCGTATATTGACATATATTGTTCATTTGTATTCAATTTTAGAAAATTGCAGGATTCTAAAGGCCCTTTTAGATGGTCAGTTCAGTCTCAGTCCATGTTATCGCACCGATAACCGAAACGATGACAGAAAAATGATGGCCTAACTTATTTGTCAGTCCATTTCGATTTCTGAAGCAATAACATAGACTGAGACTGAACTGACCGTCTAAAAGGGCCTTAAGGTTTTATATAACATAAAAACATCGATGAATTTTTTAATTGGACAACCCCATAACAAACCCTTAATTCGTTTTCCAAAAGTTCTAAAACAAATGTTGAGACTTTCAAATATCATCTTTCAATTGAGTTGTAGCTTAAGAACTTTACATTCATTCTAAGATGTCTTTCTTAATGGTAAACAACAGATTAAAGTCATTTGAATGAATATGCCGCATAAGCTTTCTAAAACATTATTCAACTATGCAAGTGTATAAACATTAAAAATCATATGTCAAAGTTCAAAATAACTAACAATAAAGTTAAACTTTCTATCAAAAACAAATCTCAGCATACAAATTTTCATTAATTAAATAGAATTTTTGTTGTTTTTTGTTTTTATTTTTAAGAATTTCCAGTCTTAATTGAGGTTATCAGAGGGCAATAACAGCTGAAGAAGAATCATTATAATAATAAATTCCTTTCATTTGTATAAAACGCCTTCATGCCAAAGCGTAGTAGCAGTACCAGTATGACGCGTTTATTGACACCAATTAGACGAAGCGATTTCAGCCATTTTTTTGTTTTTAAATAAAATAAAAATAAATAAGAATTATTATGGCATAAAGAAGTCACATTAATTATATTGAATTCAATTGAATCAAATCGAATCGAATCGAATCGATCGAATGCCAATTATAATATTTTACGCTCAGACATTTTAATTGCGCAGAAGCCACAGAACACAAAAATACTAACTTCACCACTGCTTGGTGCTGCATGCAACATCATACAAAAATAGTACGCCAACGCATCAAATGCTGCATAAACGAGTGAGTGTCGGTGGTAGAGAAGTGGCGGCTTTTGGTCTTTGAACTGATGCGATAAATGTCATGAGGCATCCAATTAGAACGTTATGCTTTTGATTGAAAAAAAAAAAGAAACAGAAATATTATTTTATTTTATTCATTATAATTATTACGTAAAAAAACAAAAATTTGCATTAAAAATCAATTTTCTGCTTTCGCCCAAATATTACAAAACCGACAATGCTAAGCGGCAAAAGATGCAAGTCAAGTAAAACCAACTAAGACTAATGAAGAATGAAAAAGGAGGTGGTGTGGACAAGAAGAAATAAGTAGCACATTGTGTAATTACATGCATTACATTGTAATGCAGCAACTGTAGCCAATTACAAGTGCCACTGGTCGGCACACTTGAGTCCAGTCCATACTTCGATTGGTCGCACTTTTTGTTCTTTAAGCATCAAAGTAAAACCGACAACAACAAGAGAAAAAAAAATGAACAAAGAGCCGACAAAGACTAGAATCAGTTATACATACTTAGATATCTGGAGTTTCTCACATGCGCCTCTAAACAAAATTACATAATAACGAACATAATAAGCTAAAAATTGCCTTGAGCAAAACTAATCCAAGCTGAGCCAATGCTACCGTTCAATTGTATTGACTCCTGACTTTTGTAAAACAGGATTAAATAAATAAAACATACACTTGAAATATACACCACACACATCATCTTTTAACACACATCCAAAGTACATATATCATTGAATAACTGATTGATCTTATGATGAACAAAAGTCATTGATTTGCGGGTGTTCCATATTCCAGTTTATTGTCTAAAGTTAAGCCACAAAAGTTGAGAGAGCTGCTTTTTTCCACATTTCCCAAAACAATTAAGGCACTCACACACATACACTCATTATTATCCAGTGCACTGCATTGTCTTGAAATCTTCACACACATCAACAACTCATCATCACAACACACAAAACTCATTATCATCATCATCCACATTGCCATATTGCCATGCCACCACATCATATCAGGGATTTTTTAATCCCTTTGGTCAATGGCTGTAAATTGGCTTAAATTAAGTCAAGTATGCTCGTCTCACAGAATCCTACATATGAGTGAGTGTTGTGTGTATGGAATTTTAATGAACTTAAACTCTGCTTTACTGCTTTTACTATTGTAGCATATCTTTTCCTTATTTCTTATTATACTTTTTTAATATCTCAAGTGTGTACTCTTGACTTAAAGAACTAATTCTCAAAGAAATTGTATGCTTCTTATGAGTTTCCAATGAACTTATTGACTTTTTTGTTTCGTAATCCTAATGAATTTAAATTATCAACAAGCCAAAGGATGCAAGGGATTTTCAAGAATCTAGACCAGTGATTCTTAATCTATTTTTCATCAGGGTCCTTTGTTGTAAAAAAAAATATCAAATAGTTTAGATTGGGAACCAACCTTGCTTCAAAGCTGTTGGTACTTTGCTATTCAAGACCTTGTAGCTTTCTGGGTGAATTTGATTACATTTCAAGAATCCAGCAGCACACTAAAATGCCATGGTACATGTGTTGAGAATCACTGATCAGCCTAGACCAGTGATTCGCATCATATTCTTCATCAGAATACAATTCTTAGGGTCCGTCACAACATTGTTGTCAAGAAATATGAAATAGTTTAGACCAAACCTAACAATCTTAGTCGATTCAGGACCTCGGAACTTCCTAGGTGGGTTTGATTATTATTCAGCATGAATCATGAATCATCTGGAACAATAATAGCTTGAGAATCACTGATCTAGACCCTCTAGGGGTTGTTTTTTCGGTTTATAAGAAAAAATCAACATCAAATTATAATTTAATTCATGAAAACTCGTTTTATTAACACGAAAATTGTGTTGAAAACATATTTTAATTAGAATTTCTCAATACAAAGAACCTTTGTTTATCCTTTTCATTTATATGAATTTTTGTTTTTTCCCCCGGTTTTCTCATTTAAAACCGTTGTGATCCTTTAGCCTTACACTCATGTTATTGTGGCTTAACAAATGTTACTATTGCTACCGTTTACTTGAGTGTTGTTCCTTTGTTTTTAAGTAAAGATCACCCGCATACAACAACTGACTCTTGAGTTTGTTGTTAAGATACTCCTCTTAGATACATAATACATTTCAAATTCAGCTGCTTTGTGTTGATTGCATGTTGAAAACTATTTTTTCGACTTTATGCACCTTTACTATGGGAAGCATTGAATAGTTGATCCCATTTGATCTTTAATGATCTTTAAAGTCCATATGATGTATTCCTTTTGTTAAGGACTTAGCCAAGTCAAAGTCAAAGTCATATGCATTACTTTTGCTAAATAAGTATACTATTTGAAAGAAGTTAGTTAAGATTATATGTGAAAATTGAAGTATGTATATTTTATATACTTTCACTAGTCCACCCATGAATTTCCGTTGTGACAACTGTCCATTTCCTTCAATTATAATTCATTTCCACTTCATAATTTTCCACAAAATCCTTTTAAATAACTTTAAATTTACGCATAAGAAACTCAATTTGGCACGTACAGCTTCCATATTCCATTTCAACGACTAAAGAACGACCCGAGACCGCCATTTTGATGACCCGCTGTGCGCTCGTTAAAATGCATATTTTTCTTTTTTCAACCAACCAACCAACCCCTTCCACCATTCAAATTCTTCAATCCATCCATCCATTCATTCATTCACTCACTCATTCATTCATTCATCCAACCCTCCATCTGTGTTAATATACACGCGAGTGCTTCTCATCATCAGCACAAAGTGGCGGCATTATTTGTCGCAATCAAATGCTGATGATGTTCGCTGATTATTCTTTCTTTTCCTCCATACAACAATATGATTTTTTGATTTTTATTCCTTTTATTTTGTAGTATCTACAAAAATGGGGTGAGTTTGTGTAAGAAGTATATAGAGTATCTACTACACAATATAACATACATTAATATGAACAATCAGGGTTGAAGAATTATTGTATATTGTCGTTTGTTCGTTCGTGCCAAAGTTGATTTTGTCGTCGTCGTCGTGGTACGCAGCATGAAAGCGAGCGAAATTATTTAAATGGCGTATAATAATGGCAGCAGGATGGCTGCTTCTGCTGCAGCAGGATGCGCGCTTCTCGCACAATGGCAGCTCATAATGACGACAATAATAAAATGTGAAAATTGTTGTCATTGTTGTTATAGTCATCATCAACGCAGTCATTGTCGTCATCCTCATTCTCATCGTCCTCTTTGTTGTTGCCCTCGTTCTTCTCAACATCATACCATTGTTAGGTCCTTAGTTGTCCTTGTGAAAATTGGCTACGCTGTGTTTGTTTTAGAGCAAAGCCGCAACACAATTATCTCGAATATTTTACAGTGGTCTAAAATGGAATCTTCCCTATATTTTGCCTTAGTGTTTAGTGTATCCTTTAGATACAAGTCACTGTTAGAATTGTCCCCTTTTTATATGTGAAGTTTGTTTAGATTTCCTTGCCAAATTGTAAAGCCAGCAGAGCAGAGCAGAGTATTAAAGACTACCATAAATGTGTTTCTCTTTGTAGTATGTGAGTAATAGACAAATTTGTGTATATTTCAGAGTGAGTATCTGTGTGTATGTGTGTGTGTGTATGTGTGTATGTGCTTATTATAAAATATATATAAATAAATCTAAAGCAACAATCATCAGGCTGCGCTTAGAACAATTCATTTATTTTATGACATTGCACGCGTATAAAAATTACAACCCCAACCCTATGGCATAACCAAATACACCAAGGGCTCTTTCTACTAAGAGTATATGTATAAATAAAATATCTTTCAATATGGTTGAGTTTAGGGGGATTAATAAAATGAATTACGCACACTTGCAGCAAAATGGCGTCATTTTGGCAAGCAGCTTTCACAATTTTTGGAAGCTAACAAACCCCGACAGATTCCGTTTCCGTTGTCGCACAGCTAATTTTACTTTTATTAGGTTTGCCAATTTGTAGTTAAATTGTATATGACATCGCTACTGTTACTGTTATTGCCATGAGTAATGACATGACAATGTAAACTATGCATGCATGCATGGCAAATGTTTCTTCCCTAACCATATTCCATTAAATTTTCATCTCTTTTTTTGACATTTTAGAAAAATAGAAAAAAAAAATATATTATCAAATTGAGAATTTACTATTGTATATTGAATGTGGCGTATTACTTGTAAATGAAGTTCTCAACAAATTTTGTAGGCAAATACTTATGATGGGCTATGGCAAGTCACCCCATTATTGTCAGAGGTATATAGTAATTTTTATTGCATATTTATTTATTTGCTACCATCATCGATAAGATACTTCTGATTTGAAGTAATTGTTAATGTCCTTTTTATAAAATTATATGCAGTCAGTCATACATGTACATAGATACAATTAACTTTAATGAATTAGTTTGTCTTCTTTTTGATTATGATAACTTTTCTTTTTTTTTTTTTGCTAGGCAGATAGAGAAGGAAAATATGAACCAAGTTCAAAAAGAGAAAAATATCAAATAAAAAATATTCGAATCACTTGTTCCAGATGGAGCTAAACAGTGACACAGTGATTCTAAACTGTGATTAAGTAACAGTCATTTGAAGGGAGAGACACTGTTTACTTTGTTTAAACTGTGATTGTTAATCGCAACTGAATCAAAGTGAGTCACAATCAATCAAGTAAACTGAGTCTCTCCCTTCAAATGACTGTGACTCAATCACAGTTTAGAATCACTGTGCCACTGTTTAGCTCATCTCTAGTTCCAGATATTCACACGAATATTTTTATTTTAAATTTTTTATTCCTAAAAAAGCGATACAATCATTTCATCGCTTTTCTAACATTTCGATACCTCTTTTATACATAGAACGATTTATCTTTGGGTTTAAAATAAGCATTTGCTTCGACGATCACCTACTCATTTGAGACGAATCTCTTATCGGCGATCATATTTATCTGCGAACAGATAAAAGCCACTGGGTGCTAAATCTGGAGAATAGTGTGGTTGCGAAAACAATACGAAGTGTAATTCATGCAATTTTTTATCGTTGCCAAAGACTTGTGACACGGTGCATTCATTGTCTTGGTAAAACAGCACTTTCTTTCTTTGTATATGAGACCCTTTTTTCGAAAGTTTCTCGATCAAACGATCCAGTTGGGCCATGTAGCCTTTGATATTAACTGTCTTGCCTTTTTCAGCATATTCGATAAACAAAATTCCGTTCGCATCCCAAAATACGGACGCCATATCCATATGTCAGCACTCTGTTTCGCTTTTGGACGCTTTGAGCGAGATTCTCCGGCTGCTGTCCACTCAGCTGTTTGCCGATTTGAATCTGGCGTGTAATGGTGGATACAAATTTCGTCAATCGTTATGCACCGACGCAAAAAGTCTTTCTCATTTTGCCGAAACAGGTCCAAACAGCGCTCGGATTCATCAACTCGTTGTTATTTTTGGTCAACTGTTAACACATGCGGTACCCACTTCGAAAACAGCTTTCTTATAGACAAATGTTCATGCAAAATAGTAATGATTATCTGATCGTTTTGCAACTTTCATATTAATAAGACCAGCAAATCAACTACAAAATAGTGTTAATATTGAGAGCAGGATCATCATGCATTAACTTCTAATGAAAGTAAGGTAACCAAAGAAATTTCTTTTTGTTTGTTAGAATCCCTTTGGTATTTTTTATTCTAGGTGTATCTTAGATTTAATTCTTTATCTAGAGAATGTCGCATCTTATTTTTACTCTTAAGACCACAAAGGATGATTTTTGATTCATTATAGTAGTAGTAAAAAGGCTGATTGTACCATAAAGGGATAATGATGCCCATAATCCACTTTGACTTCTGAAGATCAATTTCCAGACAAGTCAAATATAAAAATTTGAAAGTTTCGCATATTAACTAAATGAAACGCTTTGTATTACTCGAAAGTCCTTATAAAAATGACCGAATCGTTGAATTTTTGCCTTGACTGTATCATGAATTCAACTCGTTGTTAGGACAACATCGCAAGTAAGTTCTGTTATCAAAAGACTTGAAGGTTCAAAGTTGATTTGACTCACCAAATCACTAATAAAATTGGCTGCGTTTAGCAGAAGTCAGCATCGACTTTTTTTGCCTACCTGCTAACCACTGACTGATGTGTCTTTTCGACATGCATGTGCTAATTACTTGTAAAATTGCAGCATTGTGAAATGTGCGGGATATAAGTAAATATTATTACATTATACTTTTGAAGCAACTACTAACAACACTCAAGTTTCCTTGCCATTTACCTTTATATTTCTTTACTCATAAACAACAAACAATTGATTGAAATCCGCTGACTAGAGGTGAACTAAACAGTGACACAGTGATTCTTAACTGTGATTGAGTCATAGTCATTTGAAGGGAGAGACACAGTCGAATAGCCGTCGTCGCTAATATCAGTAAGTTGAAAGTCCCATTATTGACATGAGGTACATCCATGTTGTGGGTAGATAGACAGATATCTTCGTATATTTTTTTTTTGGAGAGATATAAATTCCAACCATATGTACCTTGGTGTGACCGTGCTTGCCAGTTTTAGAGGTAGACATTTCAACAATTTTGCAGTATAGCAAATCCGTTCTTACGTAAAGCCGAGCATTGCATTGGATATGTCTTAGAAGCACCAGAATCTGCAGTCTCGAACTGATGATCCCTGCCATTTTGTTGGATTTCTTTCAATATATTTCAGCTATACAAAAATATATGTGATTTAAATGGTTATCGCAACCAAAGAGGAAGTGCCACCAGTCAAAGATGAATGGTTCTAAGCGTAAGGGTGTTTATATGGAAAAACTAGCTCGACACGTTAATCCCTTAGCCAGAACTCTTGCCTATACAAGGAGCTCATGTCGTTTAAATCGCAACGATCGACCAGCCCTTTTGCTTACTTAGAGGTTCGTAGTGCTAAGTGAACCCCTTCTTCTTTCTTCAAGGAAGGACACAAGTGTATTAGTTTATAAGAGTTGAATTATTATTGAAATAAAGTTTTTAATGGACAACTTTTTGTAATACCTTGATACATGTCAAGTTTGAATCCAAGTTTGTTATGTGAATAATATCTCTACAATATTACAAAATTCATATGTGTTAGTTCAGTTAATTTCTCATAAAATATCGTTCAATATTTCTTTAAGTTGTTTCCTTTCACAAGAAGAAAGGATATGCTTTTTATTTCCCTTTATTACTCTTTCACCATTCAAACATAAATTTACTATATATTTTTCGAAACAACAACCTCAAAACACTTTTAGATCTTTTCATTTGATTGTCTTTCCTACAGATGATGACACAACTTTATTATCCTTTACGATCAAGATAAGTGTGTAACCGTAAATTTTCCTAAACTTGGTTAACTACCGTCATAACTATCAACGAAACTAACTCCTACCAAAATATTATTGGTATAAAAGGCGTCAAAAGAAAAGGGAACGGATCCACTAAAGGTGAAGCATTAAAAAGAAAAAGCGGTAGTGATTTTATTTATTTCTCATAAATTTCTCATTTATTTTTTTCTTTATGCTACTGTAAGGAAAGACAAAATCCTTTCAAAAGACTATAAAAAAGTCTAAATTTTCTTATTTCTAGTATTATTTTGTGGTATTTTAGAACTTTTGCACGTACAATTCTCAAAAGAAAGAAAAAATACAAAAAATTTTATGACATTTCGTGTTGTAAGAATTTTTACTTTCTTTTTTATATATTTTGTAGTTTCATTTTTTTTTTCATCCCGACAAGTGCAATTTTGTTTGACAGAGGAGTTCCTACAACTTGTGTTCAAATAGAGTTTTCTTGAAAGAGTAAGTAAAGATAATTTTATGTTTTTTCTGTTGTTTAAAATGTCAAGGATTATACAAAGTGTTTTATGGGTTTTTTCCTTTTTTTCGAAGAGGGGGTTTGTGGTTTCATTTTTATGTATCACGCTCAAATAGTTGAAGCTACTTGAAGGCAACGAAATTGAGTTTTAATATGATTTTATGGCGTGTTGAGCTGAAATTTTATATCGTTTTGATTGCTTATAAGAAATGTGCTTGCAATAGTCAATGAAGTGTAGTACTTGCATTTCTTTTAAACTCTTACACTCGACTATGCCTAATAGGATTTTCTAAGAATTGTATTCCTACCTCAATGAGAAACTAAGAATATTCTTTGGCATACAACATGTGTTTGATTTGATGTATCATTTTCGTTCAACAACCAATTTCTTCTATTCGTACTACTTACTTTAAGCCAACAACATTTCTTTTTAATTCTATGAAATTATCATATAAATAACTTGAAGTGTTTCCCCCATATTCTATCATGCTGCGGTTTTGACCGGTCGACCGTCGTCCCTTGTCAGGTTTCATTTACTCGTAGCTGTTTCATTTCTGTGGCATCCCGCTACTTTTTTTCTCGGCTGCGAAGCGTGAAAATGCAACCAGTCGCTCATCTATCATAATTTTGTAGTCGCGTAGATTTACAAGCGTACAAATTATGTGTCGAAGAAGTCGATCTATAATGTGTGTGTCTGTGTGTGTGTGTGTTTGTATCTAGGGAATGATTGTATCTTCATTATAAACTGATGAAGGAGGGAAAATTATATTACAAAATTATGAAATCGATCGCTTTAGGGCAATTCTTGGAATTTATGTTTTGAGAAAAAAACTGAAACATCTTCATCATCATTTGGGTATTAATTACTTTAAACTTTACAAAAATAAAGAAATTTAGATAAAAAATTGGAGAAAAACCAAAATATAACAATATGGATTATATTTGCAAAAGTAACTTTCCGGACCTAAGAAATGTTTGTTTCTAAAAGTTATAAAAATTATTATAAATATTACAATCATTCCTAGAAGAACTATAAATATGGAAGAAATTTTTATTATCCAATTTAGATGATGCTACAATTAATTACTGGTTTGAAAAACTGTTACTAAAACAAAATTCCTGGAATTTTTTTAAAAGAATACTCTTCTCGTGTTTCAGTTCGTTTTATGATATAGCCTTTAAAGCAAGCGTACGCTGCGGAATCTCTGCAAAAAGAAAAATCCCTTAGTCTTTAATTTTAACAAGGGAAAGTCACAAGGAGCTAAATCAGGTAAAATACGTTGGATGATTTAACAGGCAGTCATTGGAAGCGTTCAGCAGAACCGGAGAAAGGTCAGCGATTGGTCCTGAACGCGCCCGGATCACAAATTAACGCACAATTAGCGATTTTCGACTTGGTGCATTTTAGTGCAACAATCCTCAGTTGTAGGTATAACGGTATGCTGGCCGAATACGACGAATTATTTGCATTAATCATAAGACTTCTAGGTACTAGTTCTCTTTGATGGTGGAACGAACTCTTGGTGGATCTTGTCTTTCTTAGAATGTAATTGTCTTGATTTCTGGACCTTGATTACTGGCTCATACATATTAAAAGTAACACATTTCATACCCCATAATTGACACGAAGTGATTTCTGGTCATAAGTTAAAGTGTGTGGAAAAAACTTTACGCAGACCTTTATTTGTTATCAAATTCTCGTTGAGAATGAGTTGAATTGTTTCTCTACTAATTCCCAAAGCCTTTCCCATCATTATTAGTGAAGCATTGCGGTCATTTATTAGAAAATCGTAAACTTTATCGATCATATGGGAGTGCAAACTAACATTAATCGTCCGTCCTGTTTGTTATCCTTTAACAACACTCTACCATCCAAAAAGAGGTTTATGAAACAGGGAAATATTTGTAGTGCAAATCAAATGATGATGAAGATGACGGTTTTGATGCTGAAGCAGCATTACAGGTACAATTGGAAGAAGCTGAGCCAGCAGCACATGTTGAAAATGCACAACTCACAGCTGAAGAACATGAGCCTTCCCGGAACACAGGAAAAATGCTTCGATCGCCATTGCCATCAATTGAAGATTCAGAACGCATATCTTCACCTTCATCTGGTGGCTTCAATGGTTCTGGTAAAAGAGAAAATGATATGGTGGCAGCAATTGATGCAGTTGCATGTTAATGAGGTAGTCTTCAGAGGAATAATGGAGCTCGAAACTCCAGTTAAACTGTTTTGCTATTTGCCATATCGTATATATCGATACTTTTTATACGTCACTACTTTTGATGGTCAATCTCCGTGCCAACGTTATTTATAGCCTTGGCAAAGTTCGCATCCCAAACTGCAAGCTACCAAACGATTGTACCATCAAGAAAGAGCCAAGGGGTTTTTCAACCGAGTACGTGGGCTCTTCATATAGTATTGAATTGACTAACGTATTATAGAAAGATAATAAGCCCGTACGCTTGCTGTCAACTTGTGAGGGTATTAAACCATTTGCGAGGATACAATTAAATGAGGTAACAGCAAAGGCAGCTCGATACAATAGAAAATCGAACCGATTCGTTGAAGTTGATTGCAATATTAAAATATTAATTGATTAATATTAAAATTAACAAATTAACTAATAAATTAATAGCCACAGAGGCCTTATTCTGTTATTAAAAATTAGCTCAGCAACACTACCTAATTCGCAACTGACTTTTTTTCACTTAAAGCACCAAGAGTGCTTTTTGTCTCCTGACAGGTAAACGAAAGCTTCTAAACCTTTTCTGAGTTCATTTTTGAATTCAGGGACCAAAATTTTACCTAGAAAAAATTATTCGACTTATTTTCTTTTATTATTTTCCAACGGGTCTTAGAGGGTTAAACAATTATCATCGTACAGTTTTTACGAGGTGAAAAGATGTTTTTCTCCAAATTCAATCTAATGTAATACATTTACTCCATCAGCAAGAAAGGTTCTGACGTGATTTTACCGAGTTTTACTTTAAATTTGAAAAGAATTCTGTTTTGTTCAGTGGCATAACAATAGGGTGGCCCCCAGCCGGAAGGAGCCCCCGGCCCGTGAATATTTTTATCAGCAACCAGAACCAAATACGTTCAAATTTTTGCTCTGGAAAAATTTAAATCTTTGTCATATGTTACTGATAAGTGCGACTTTAAGGGACTCAATGATCCAAAAAAAAATGTTTGGAAAAAAAAACACCGTAAACCAAATGGCTCCTTTTTAAGAGACAGTGATAATAAATATTTCTTTTAAAAATATTATTATATTGTTTCTAAGTCTGGCATAAAACTAGAAGAGTCAAAGACCAGAGCAGCTAATGTATATCACTATTGTTGTATATTATTTATAGTACTATTTGTAAACGGTGCAGTTACGCCACTGATTTTGTTACATGATTTTAGTAACATGATTTTTAGTAAGCAAACCTGGTTGCTCAGGTATAACTTCAGTACTGATACTAAGTTGTCCCTGCATTTATGCTCCTTTCACTACTTCAACAAAAATAAAATATGCAATGCAATAGGAGATTACATTAGTCAAATGAAAAATGGATAGAATTATGTGTTTATTAAGACAGAATATGTAAAGAATTTCACTAATTTTTCTAAAAGATAAATTTCTTCATCATCTCCTTAGTATTAATTGTTCTTGATGCACCCCACGCATATTATTCTTAATAAAAAATTGCCCTTTCTTACTAAATATACAAAAAAAGAAAACAATCAAAATTGTATTTTTCTTTTCCCAAATTTCAAGCGAAAATTCTCCTTATACGAGTATTAACAACTAAATAATTTACACATTATCATTTGCCATGATCTTCATCAACAGCATTTTAGAAAACCAATTGCGTATTTCTGGCTTCTTATTAAATGGAGAGGACAAGACAACAAACACAATCATCTATGTATCTAATCACAAACTCATCATCATTAAAGTCGATTTATTTTTATGTCTAAACTCAATTGACTTCCCCAAATGAAATCTCATTTTTTCTTCAGTATTTTTATAGAAAACAGTGAAAGAAACAATAGAAAATTTGCCACGTTTTTCATTGTTTGCCATGGCACAAACAAACTATTGACTTCATAAAAGATACAAACATTTGTTTTTCCAAAAAATTAAATTATATAAAAAGTGAATTTATTTTTTGTTTTTTTTTTCTTTTTGGAAAAGGCAAAAAATTAAAAGTAAACTGCATCATGCTGTGCGCTTCAAAGGAAAAACTTATTGCGCTTCAATGATGTTGATTTTGACACCTTTTTTTTTGGTTTCGATCGATGACTTGAGACTTGACTTGACTTAGAGGTGTTTGACTTGAATTACAGTAGAGTATTGTATTGTATTGTACTTACAATAGTTCCTTTGCCTGCCTTGCAGCACTTTGTTTATGCCATTAGTTCTTTATCTGCTGCTGCTGCTGATCTGCTTTGGTTACTTGCTTTCTTTCTAGTGTATCTTGTTTTTCCCTTTTAGTATTTTCTATGAGTTCCAATAAAAATAGTTTATTGTTTGTCTTTTTGTGTGCACATTTTTTATGGTTTTCATTGTGTTGCATTGTTTCTTGCTTGATGCATAGTTAGTTTAGTGAATGTTTTGTCTCTGGAGAGTTTTATGGTAGTACCATATATTTTATGAAACATTTAGATTTTTGCAAAATCTAAAAATGTCTTGGGCACCGCGGGTTGCCCTTTGCTGCTATATGTCTTTATTTTATCATTAACAATTGCCAGGCATCATCAATATTCACTTGTGCTTGCCTTAAAATTATATAAATTTACGCGTGTGTCCCTTAGAGACCTTAGCTCTAATACTCTCTTTTGTGGGCGTGTGAATTTATGCACATTTATTGCCAAAAAAAAAAAAAAAAAAATATTCTTTTCTCTTTTTGTTAGTGAAAGATCTTTGTTTTGTGTCACTCATTTTCATTCTTCTCTGAGTATCCGTCTTTCTTCTCATATTATATAAATTTATTGTGTGGTTGGCTTTTCAAGTGTATCTATGTATTGTATATGTTTCCATGAAACCAAACAAAAAAGAAAATTACTATAAATTAAAGAAATCAAAACAAAATTTGAAAAAACAATATAAATCTATCTATTATTGTAGTACTTATATATTCAAACGCACGTTTCTTCCATTAAAATTTGAACTTTAGTTACATTTTATATTTAACAATTTCCCCTTGATTTTGATATTGAAAGTAATCAAAACCTAATTAAACATATTTCATATTCAATTGCTTTATTTATTCTAATATTTTGCTAAAAAAAATAATCATATTTTTTAGAGGAAAATATGAATAAGTTTCATTGCTCAAATGTCAAATTTAAATGTGTTTTTAATGGCGTGACATTTCATAATTTCCAAAAGTTGCTTATTGTATGTGATACAATATTTATTTGTTTTCGGAACTCATAAATTTTATTTGATGATGATAACCTTTTGGGGTGTCCATATGCGCGGTTTGACACAAATACACCAAAGTGTGAATCTCAAAAAAACACTTAAAAAATATTGTATTTCTTGATTACTAATTGATATTTGTGGCGTTCTTTCGTTGAGCAGAAAGACTTAGTGACTATGTTATTCCAAAATGTGTGGGGGGTTTGATTAGCTTTGTGATTGAACAATCTGCAATTTTATGAGGTACAAGTTCATTCTAAATTACATTATAAAAATAACAAATATCTATTTGTAGTAGTTTTTCAATAAACCGCATATGTTCAAGGTTAAAATATCCATTGAAAGATAAAATAAACTACTAGACAGAAATTTTGAACAGGATTGATTTCTTTGAAAGAATTGAGGAATCAACTTTGTGGACAATAACAGAGTGGACATCTATGACTAAAAAAATCGGTACTTGCAAGGTGTTATGGTGTTACTAGTGACCTTGTGTATATTGTGACAAGAAGAAGGTCGCATATACCTGAACGTCCCTATTTTTTGATGATTCTAAGCTGATTCTTGTATCAGAACAGAGACTCAACCACTAGGTGGAATTTGACTTCCTGCATTAATAATCAGAAAACCAAGCTTTGCAGTGTAAACATCAAATCAGCGTGCCACTGCTTCCCACTAAAAATTTCTTCTCTCCCAGGACTTTATGATATCATGTTATCAATTTGCTTAAATAATGAACTTCTATCCAATCATTTTTTGTTGGCATCCCTTATGAGAGAACTAAATACACTCCTGAGCGTTGCTCTATCCATGCACTTAGTATATCGTGGCATCAGAAGCTACAAAAAAGACAATCAGGGGTATCACAGAATACTCTAGTGTTTTCGTCGTATGGAGTTTTGCATTCCACTCGGCCACTCGGTGATTTTATCGAATAACCAAACCGCTTCAACTGAATGTTAATAGGGCTGTCAGCATATAAATACACAAAAGAGGAATCAAACACTACCAAAAGGGTTTTCTGTGAAACCTAAAATCGGAAATCTGGTGGAATAGAGGGGGAAGAGTTTTCTGTGGCACCCCTGATTACTTCTATTTCAGATAATCCTCTTTTTATTCATTAAAACCTTTTGAAACTTTTTAAAATTCTTTAAACTGGTTAGGGTTGGTCCTAGTTTAGCGTTACGCAATTCAAATATGGGGTACCGCAGCAACCAGCATAATTCAGCGAGTTCAAGCATGTCAAAACAAGGCACTTCGCCGTTTATTTGGAGCTACTTGGTTTGTGCGCACCACCTTTTTCACAAAGACTTAAAGATGCCCACGGTGCGCGACGAGGTCCTTCAAAGTAGTAAATACCATGGGCAGAGAATGCAAAGTCGTCCAAGCCACCTGGCGTCAGTGCTCAGCCAAGGCGTGAGTCGACACCGCTTAAACAGGCTCCACCCTAACGAATTTTGAATACTCATCCAAGTTAAGAACTGATTTTTTAAATGTTAAAAAAAAAAAAAATATTTTTTAGTGAACAGCGCCCTGAAAAGGTTACCGAATGTGTCCCCATAACTCTATATAGAAATTAAAATTTCATTAATTCTTTCGCCCTAGCAAGACTAATGAATACCTCCCAATAGCTCTATCAGGATATAAAAATTTTCTCAATCACTTTGTAAGTATAATGCATTTCTCTCGTAGAAGTATTTGCTAACAACCCACATGAGAGAACTTTCCAACTTTAATAATCTGCCCGAAGTTCTTTCATTCCTGCATATTCATCGTGACATCAGATGATACTACGTAGACATTATTTTTCTATAAGATAGACCTCTGTACGGTCATCTGTCAAAACAATTTAAAGCTTTTCAATAAGCTTTGAATCCATTTCGATTATTAGAAAAATAAAACAATCTTCAAAACTAATTGTTGTTCTTCCGTTGACGGTATGAAACGCTTCATCAGCATTCATATTATTTTATATTGGGACTGAAACAATAGCATGCATATGGCACAAGTCATTTAATAATGCCAAAACTCCAATCCATTTCCTTGCATCTTGCCATTGTTGGATATGTTATACTTTTGTCCAATTGAGAACTGGTCACACCAAAGTAACTCATCAACATCTTCTAGAAGGAACAAACAGTACACCCAGACCAATATGCGGGAACAATCTCTCTGTGAAACACTTTTTAGATAATTGCACAAAACTAGACAACACTAGATCCCATCTATTTGGGTACAAGCTACTCTCAAGTTTCCTAGAAATTACATTCATAATATATCCTACAATTTAATTTAACTTTTTTTAAAACAGACGAATCAAGGGCGCACACTCTATAAGTTATTCTAGACTACATATTATAAGCAACTAATTTTCGTTATAGATTAGGATATTATTAGCCATGCGGCCTCGATTGCACCTAATGTAACAATACATATCTAAGCTAAGCTCAATCAATTAAGATAAATACAGATGTACCTATATACAAACTATAAATTTAACCTTGATAATTTTTGAAGAGTGACGGCTGTGCGATTGATTTCGTAGAAAGCTTCTGTTACCTCGGTTGCACAATATCAACAGACGAAGGAGCTGAAGCGGATGCTGACTGCAGGTTGAGCAAAGCAAGATCAGCATTTGGCCGGTTAAAATCAATATGGGCAAGTTCCCAAATCTCCAGACGCATGAAATTGCGAATATTCTCCGCATGCGTGAAATCGATGCTACTATACGGAAGCGAAACATGGCTGGTCACGAACTCCATAACGCAGAGACTTCAAGCTTTCGTTAACAAGTGTTTGAGGATCATATGCAGAATATTCTGGCCTAACACTATTTTCAACGAGACACTATGGCGTCTGACAAAGGAAGAGCCTATACTGAAACAGATTAAGCGTTGGAAGTGGCGCTGGATTGGTCACACGCTAAGAAAACAGTCAGAAAGCACTACAAGAATGTCACTTGAATGGAACCCGCAAGGGAGCAGAAGCCGCTGCCGGCCAAAGAACACCTGGAGAAGATCAAGCTTGTGGGAAATAGCTGATGTCAACACCACATGGGATGGCACTAAAATAACAGCCCAGAATCGTGTGCGATGGAGAAGCCTTGTGGAGGCCTTATGCTCCAAACTAGGAGTTTAAAAGGAATAAATAATTGTTTAAGCGACCTTCATTGCACAATATTTCATTGAACATTTGCAAAATGAAAACTCTAACATTTTATGCAATTTTGTTGCTTCAAACTTTCTCTAAACTTATAGATATCATCAATAAATTAAGTTTTGCGAAAAAATCATTTTTATTATAAAAAAAAAACATTATTTTAGATTATCGTGAGTATTTTAAAATTTATTCAATTTTCCCAATATTTTTATTTTTAGTTTTTTGCCAAAACACCTACTCATTCAATATTCCAAACGGGTCACGCACACTTTAATGTTCAGAACAATTTTTTGTGCTCTGATTTCATTTCGCGTGTAATTTCTGTGTGTAAATTGAGACTTGGGTGCGAATTATTTTCAATATAAATTATGCAAACTTTGTCGTGTGCCAAAGACTGATGACCAACCAACCAACGACCATAAGACATCAACACAAACAAGCTCATTCACAATCTTCAATGGTTTCAATCTACCGTCAGACACATATTGTTGCTACAAATTAACATTTAAATTGTATATTTTTTTCAATGATCGACAATGAAAAACTACAAAAAAAAATTGTCGCAAAATCTTATTTTCCCATTTGATTTATGACAAAATGTAGCACAGAATCGCAAATATTATTATTTGCTTCATGGCATACAAATTATCATTAAATTATTTATTGAAAATAAAATCAAAAAACATTACGAAAAATGTTGAAAAATTAAACAAAAGGAAATCTCAGAAAAAAAGAAATGAGCACAAAATCAGCGTCAACGTCAAAGTTTAATAATAAAACACAATTAAAGTAAATGGAAAAACGTTTAACAACTTACTAGTACGTACAAAGAGAAGAAAAGAGAAGAGAATGAGAAGAAAATGAGTGTGTGTGTGTGCGAAGATACAATACAAAAAACATGAGCGTTGAAAGAGCAACACAATAATTTTCAGTTTGTGTTACTAAAACAAAAAAACAAAAACAAAATACCGAAAAAATTACCACAAAAACTATGAATGGCAGTTTAAGCCAAATTACACAACGGCAACTGGAAACTCTAAAAACAACAACAACAACACCAAAACAAAACATACAGAGTCAGAGTAGAAATGAGAGTAGTGAATTCAGTTCCAAACGGAAGCCATATGCAGAAATTCAACGAAGCAGAAACTCAAAAACTCAAGCGTAAATTGTAGCGAATTAAATTGGTCCCGCCTCGTTCATTGAATTGCTCTGAGTAGTAAGAGCAATGCAGATACATACAAGTATTTCACACATACGCACATACGCATGACATACAAAATTGTATCTTACAGATAAAATCCACAAAATCTATGTTACATGAAAGTATGTACAAAGTGAGATAGCCTTATAAGGTTGGGTATAAGTGCAAGAAGTCAAGTTAAGGCCAACACCACCACCATCGCATGCATAGAGAAACAAACAGGAGTAAGTAGTAGATACAATATACATACTATATTCACTCACTCACTCACACACTGGTCGTGAATCTGGAATTGTACCTACATGCTACAAATGAGCACAACCATAAAATCGAAACCGGTTATTTTTTGGAAGGCATATGCATGTATATGTAAATCTTTTTGTTGAGCAAAGAGTGAGCAAGCAAAGTCGAGAGTATTTACGATTCACATTTTAGATACTTGGTTCTCTGACAAAGTCTCTTTGGTTATTCAGACAACGACTGTCGCAGAGTAAACACGTCAAACGCGCGTCGATCGCAACTCTGTGAATTTACGCTAAACAAATAAAATAAAAAAAAAAATAAAAACCAAACAATAAAGAAAGTGGTTTTGTTTCAAGAAAACGAAGAATAAACATATATGAGATGATATATTAAGAAATCTTTAAAACAAGAAAACAAAATCCAAGTGAAAATAAGAAACTGAAATCAATGAGAAAAGTTTCAAATGAAGTGCATTCAAGTGAAGTTGACCCTTATATGTATATTCAAATAAATAAAGAACAAAAGCGTTTCAATGACGCAAAGTCTTCAAAAGTGATTCTCCCCAAAAGATCATAAGGATTATTTTATCCCAATTGTGTGAATTGTTCCTGTTTCTCCAATTCCATTCAAACTAAAAATTTATTAGAAAAAATTGCAAAAATAGCTGAATTAATTGCTGCCTCGCCATACGCAGCCGCCACTAAGCTCCAAGCAACACCGCGCATATTTATGACTAAAATGATTCCGCCGGTACCCACTTCAGCCGTCATGATGCCTACGCCCAAGCAAAAGATCGGCTTTAGCATCGAGTCGATTGTCGGCAATGATGGCAGTGATACCGTCCCCGGTGTCAATTCCATGACATCTACCGGCAACAATAACAACACCAATCACAATAACAACAACAATCAGAACAGTAATGATGTCAAACGTGAAACTGCCAATGGACCTGGTTCACCACCTCAAACACCGCCTGCTAATGTCATGAGTTTATTAAATGCCGCCGGCAATACACATCTACAAACAACACATCTCTCTATGCCGCCTCATCCGCATCTACACTCTTTACCACCACATGCACTGCCGCCACACATGTCCCCACATTTGTCGCCAGCACAACAACATGCAATCCATCAGCATCTTATACTCCAACAACAACAGCATCAACTACATCAACAGCATGGATTTCCCGGCGCACCAAAGTCACAACATGACATTCAGGATATTATTCAGCGCTTGCATCATAATGCCAATGCCGCAGTAGTTGCCGCCAATCTTAGCATCAACAATGGACCATATAGTCCATCATCAGCACAGACACGTCTATCGCCTGACTGCGATGCAACCTCAGCAAGCATGTCAAACCTCAAGCGTGAAAGGTCACCAGTACCACCTTCCATGGAACAAGCTGAGAATCCATCACAACGCATACAACCGCCACACACACCTCCCAAATCGGTATCACCACAATCCTCTCAACCTTCATCGCCACCCAGTCTGCTGATCAGTAGTCCACAGAACACGCCTCAACCAACGTCGCATTATGGCAAACCACAAGGGCATGGCCCCATACTCGTACCCGGAATGCCACCAGCCGGCCTAGTAAGACCATTCCCCGTCGGACCAGGAGCTCCACCATTGCCACCACCACCTCAACCAGGCATGCCTGATATCAAGCCATTGCCACCATACATCAATGCACCACCAGATTTGCCACCACAACACAATCCTCATCTCATTGCCGCCGCTCAATTTCAAATGGCTGCAGCCATACAGGCAGGTCATGTCTTGGGCCCAGCAGCAGCTGCTGCTGCCGCTGCCGGTTTGCCACCACATGCTGCGCAATTCATGTCAAATCCAGGCATGCCACGCGATAGTTATCCCCTGTATCCATGGCTACTCAGCAGACATGGACGTCTCTTTCCGCATCGTTTTCCAGGTAGTAAGTATCTTAACTCATTAGTTCACATAATCTGAACACTGCTTAAAACAAAAAACACCTCCTTCGAACCAAATCATTAATTTCTTTTCTTTCTCCTCATCTTTTTCCTTCAGATTTCCTGATTCAACCTTTCCGAAAACCAAAACGCATACGTACCGCCTTCTCACCGTCACAGCTACTAAAGCTGGAGCACGCCTTCGAAAGCAATCAGTATGTTGTTGGTGCTGAGCGCAAAGCTCTTGCCCAGTCTCTGAATCTCTCTGAAACCCAAGTGAAAGTTTGGTTCCAAAACCGACGCACAAAACACAAACGCATGCAACAAGAGGATGATAAGGGTGGCTGTGGCAGCTCAGAACGTAACTCACATGCTAGCGGCGATGAAGACGATGATGAGCTCATCGATATGGAAATGGATGACTGCCCCAGCGATGATGAACATGAATTGGACGCCAGTCATTAAGTCAAACATCCACACAACTCCTCAGACTAAGGTGTGATGTGATGTTGATGATGGTGATGAGTTCCAAGTATGCCGTGAGTTCCTTATTGTAAGTATGAGTATGTGAGAGCGAAAGAAATGCGTGAGTAGTGAGTTGAGATGCGTGACAGTACATAATTTATGAAATAGTTTTTTGTGATATATTCTTAAATAAAAAAAACAAAACAACAAGGAAGAAATGAAAAGAAATGAAAAGAAAAGTAAAGAAGAAAAAAAAGGGAAATAAAAAATTTAAAAATTATATATTAAGTGTAAATACTCCTTTTCCTCGCCAAGTCGATGATATGATAATGTTGCATTAATTAAAGTTAACCATGACGATCAGAAAAGAAACAAAGAATAGAAATCTATTACTACATATAAAAGTATTAAAGTATATTTTGGGCTATAAAACCAAGACAGCAGATTCTCCTCTAATTATCCCATATTTCCCTAAACACTTCCTCTCTCTCTCTCTCTTTTAATCTTAACCCTTTTTTCTTCTGTGCCAAAACTTGAGGCTTAGTCTGAGTTTCATAAGCTTATCAGAGCCCCAAAATTGTGAGAGTTGAGCATAACAATTTTATTTCTATTTTTTCTTATTCAATCAACTTCAATTTGTACAAATTAATTTTCTAATTTACCATGTAAATATTGTATTTCATAAATAAGAAAACAAAACAAAACAAAACAGAATAATTAAAAATAATTAGTAAATTTAGTATAATTTAATTGTATTTATCAAAAAAAAAAAACAAAATTACACAAGAAATAATATTATTTAAAAAATATAAGAAAAAATAAATTGTAAAAACAAAAATTGTAATAAAAAGATATTTACTTTGTAAAGGTTGCTGTAGTTTTAGTTTGTAAAAATATATTTAGATTTATAATAAGCAACAACAACAACAACAACATCAAATTATTATTATTATTATTTAAAAAAATATAAATTTAATGAGTGAAGAAAAAAAAAAACAAAAAATTATAAATGAAATCGAGTTTTATTTTTATACCTACTACTAAATAAATATAAAGTGTGGAATATAAAATCACACTCACACTCCTCATTTCACGGAAAGTACTATAAGTATCTGCTGCTGCTGTTGCGGCTGCTTAAATTAACTTATTGATTCGCATCGTTAAATCGTTAATCGATTGATGATCGCCTCCTCATTCACTTGTCCGTTGTTCAATCGATAAATTATCAAGTAAATTAATTAACGCATGACATTTGGCATTATTTGCGGATTTTTAAGAAGTCATAAAATGCATTTAGCGTTTTTTTATAGATTTCATAAGCATTTTAATTGCACAATTTAATATGCAAATTGTATTTTATTATTGTACAATACTATAAGTACTATAAAAGCTAAGTTAGCCGCCGCCAACAAGAGTCAGAAAGCGGCGCAATGTCCAAGCAAATAATTGTGAATCAGTATATCGCATATATTTACATACTTCGAGTGGCACATCGTGGTGGTTGAATAGATGGAACTGGTTTCCAATGAAATTAAATATCAAATACATTTTAATATGCTTGTGGTGGCTTAGTTTAAAGAGATGCTGCTTTTTTATTAGTTTAGTTTCATTAGGTGTGTTGTTAATGATTGGGAAATTATCATTATTTTTAAGAAACACCATAAAATGAAGGTAATTTTGGCTACACCAAATTAATAATCAACTATTCTATTCACAACAACTTCAATTAGAAAACACTAATGCTGCGAATTGTTTAAAAACCTGTGATTCTCTTTTATGCTTTAAAGACAAATGAACTTAAAATTAGGAGGCTATAATATACTTACAAACAATTCACTGGTGTTGTCAAGTTTTTATAAGGTCAATGAATCTCTTTTTTTTTGCTCATAATTTTCACATATGAACACGAACTTAATTACACTCGGAATCGTATATAAAGAAGTCATTGGAGTGAGAGCCCGGACTCTTCTTTAACTGAATCCCTTATAACAAAGACTTCTCTATAACAAAATGATTGACCGACACCATGGTAAATGCCAAGTGTATGGAAAAATAAGCAACTACAACAACTGTCATGATTTGGAAGTGATTTTGGTATAGTGGGCTTTGCCTAGTCGTTGGATTATGACGGCTGTGACAAGTAATCCTTACATAGTATTACATTCAAGGGTTAAATAGAAAAAATATCATGGACAAATATGGAAAACTGTAGGATTAGATATCAGGTGATACATCTGGAATAATACTAATCGATTATTCTCACACTGTTGACATTCTTTGTGGGTGTTTGATGCTTGGTTCTATGGGTTAGATTAGTTAATTCAGAAGCCCTGCGGCCTTTTGTGATGCCTGATAATAATTGTAGAAAAGAAAGAAGGCTGGGGGGTTTGTGTAATCAAATTCTAACCATAGTTCGTCTCAGAGGTTTCCCTCAGCCTCTAAAAATAAGCTGAGGAATCCACGAACCGAACCAAGTAGCCCAGTGGATATTTTGCCAAGCTACTATCTACTATCGAAGAACAATTTCTCAAGAAGACGTATTTGTTTACCAAGAAAAGCAAGATTGGTACATAGGAGGTGTTGAATACTCTCCATTTCCTCCTCATCGTCACAGATTTTTGCTCTCTAGTGTTGTTAAGTTTACAAAAATTACATATATAGGAAAACATTAACAGCAGAATCCGCCTTAAAATATTGGTTTGATTTAGTGAACAGTGATGAGCCCGACACAGACGCTTATGATAATGTTATAATATTATTATAAATATTTTTATTTTCATACTCTCCTTGTGAGGAGATCATTAGGGTGTAATCTTTTAAGACGCCTGAGTGGTGCATTTAACCTTAGTGAGGCTACCAGTGGGTTTTGATGACGAATGAGTTTTTTGTTGTATCTGCTGCTGTGGAAGTTTATTTCTTCTAGAATTGTTGACGTGTTCAGATCTCGGTGAAGAGTCGTGTTTTTCACGTACCACAGAGCTCCAGCAATGCAGCGAAGGGCTTTGTTTTGACAAGATTAACTAAGAAAAGGAAAATACCTAAACGCAAGTTATGTAAAGGATGAGCCACCAATTGGTTCAAAGTTAATTTTTTTCAACGAATTTCTCTTTATTTGATAGAGTAATTTTTCCGATTAAGTATGAAATTAAAACCGAATGACCTTCCACAACATTTATGATTCGCTGTGTGGGCTCTGAATGAGTTCGACAATAACCCGATTTTGGAACAAAAATCATCTTTTCTGACGAAGCGCATTTTCATATCGGCGGCAGAATTTGAGAAACGGAAAATCCACACCTCATCGAATAGAAGCCAATGCATCCAGCACTGTTTGGTGCTGATTTTGTAGTAGTAGCGTGATTGGCCCTTTCTTTCGTGTCCGGTTTTTTTTTTCGTAGCTGCTCATTCCAGTGGTCAGTGGCTTTTAGGTAGCTGATGTGTCGTAACAATATTTTTCTACGTGATTCAAATTTATCTTTTCCTATATATCCAATCAAAGCAATCCATGTCAAAAAAAAATCAAAATAACAATCTGACAAATTATGTAAAACATTTTATGACAAGTTATTGTCGACTCAATATCATAAAACAAATTTAAAATGGATTTCTTAGCAGATATAATCACAGAAAAATTATTTTCATATTATCTTAACAAGGCCAAACAACCCACTAAGAATGGAGAGGGAAATGGCGACTTCTACTTGCAACCAAAGAATTCTAAAAAGATACTAAAAGGTAATCACAATATCAACATATCGAGGCCAGACCGCAAAAAGAACGTAACGACAATGAGAAAATTTTCCTGCAGATCGTTTTTTCTACAGGTGTTTAAACTGGCAGGTAATGTTAACGATATCTGTAGTGATTAGTTAATGTATTCAGAACAAATTTGCATTAAAAAGTTAATTTTAAAAAAAAATGTCAGTTACATTAGTTTCGCGGTAAGGGCTCGAATTGTTGATATTGCAGATAAAGAGTACAGAGGCTAGAACAAAATAAATGCATTATTAAAGAGATGATATTTGATGATTTTTATCGGTAGACTAGCTGTGCTTGATATTCGAAATATGTGACACACTGAAGTTAGGAACCAGCTGTTTAATGTTGGGCCGCAGCAAAAAAAGGGGTAGACAGCCGAAAATTATCAAAAAGTTTGTAACAATGCGCAAAAAGTTGGCAACAGTTCTCAAAATTAGATTAAAAATTTGATTTTTTAAGTCGATAACACTATATGTTATGGGAAGCTTGCTACAATGCACCAGTGAAAACCGCATTCAAATCGGTTAAGCCGTTTCTGAAATTAGCGTGCTCAGACAAAAAGACATTTACGATTTCATATATTGTATTTATATCTATTATAGAAAGTTGCTTGACTCAAATTTGTGTACAATAAGCACATAGAATTGCGAACATTTTTCAAATTTGTTTCCCTCATTACAATTTATTCTTTTTATTTTTATTTCAGAATTTATTCGTACAATTTTGATTGGAATTGGCTTGGCTATTGTAATACTTATCATTATCGGTGCCATATGGATATACAAAATTCAAATAAATCACCCAGTTGATATACCTGATAAAATACAACAACAAGATAAAGAATTTAAATTGCGAGCATATGATTTTATAAAGAATATTGACACATATCTATCTAATGAAAACTTTAACTATTGGATGGACTATTTAGGCAAGAACCTATTGGAAAAATTCGAGGATTTCGAAAAATTATTTAAAAATCAAAAGGCAATTATACGCATGCGATATAATACTAAATGATTCAATACAAATTTTCAAGTAAACAAAATTTAGAATGCATTCGAGTTATTGCGTATTTGTTGTACCCAATAAATCGCACAATTAAGTTAATCAAATGATTTTTTATTCAATCTCACTTTGCATTAGCAGAGAAAGGTTTTTCGAGGGAGATCACAAAAGTGCCCAACTTAATTAAGAAAAATTACCATACTTTTCTTTTAGATCGATACACCTTGTTCAGCGAAGTTCCATATCTTCGAGATCATATCAATAGTGAGAATTGTTGAGTTCTCATCATTGTTTTTGAATATTTTACCACCGAGCCAAGTTTGGATACAGAAAATAATCCGATGGGACTAAATCTGGCGAATAAGATGCGAAAGTATGCAACCATGATTTGGGATGTGTGAACAGTAGCATTGTTTTGATGAAACAAATCTTTCTTTTTCTCTAAATGCTGCCATTTTTTTCATAATTTCATCATTGAAATGCTGCTATAAGTTCGGTTAATAGGTGCCATTGATTTTTACCTTTCTGAAGATATTCAAAGAAACTTATTCCAAGCGTATCCCAAAGAAACTGTCTCCATGATCTTGCCTGGAAATAGAACCATGTTTTACTTCTTTGGAGCCAATTCTTCATTTTCAGTAGATTGTTTTGATCAATCCTTTGTCTCAGGTGTGATATGATGGATGTATGTATTATCCATGGTTATAAAACGAAGCAAATATACTGTTTTATTTGGTGTGAAACTTCGCCAAACGTACGAATGTTATGAATGAATGTACTAAGTCTGGTTTTGTATGGGAACTTTTTCTTTCAGTTATTGAAAATTTTTGATATTTCTATTCAGAATCTCTCCGAATAACCTCATTCTATTGTACGGTGTCGGAAGCGGCACGATACCGATAGACCTGCTTGCAAAGAAGAGGCAGAAACTATGGATTCTATGGAAAGATAATTTGACAAACTCAACATTACAAGCGGTCAGAGCGTAATCCATACAGATGTGTGGGCTTCAGAAGCGAAAGGAAGATGGACAGCTAAACTTATTCTAGATGTGAAGCCATGGCTAAGAAGACAGTGGGGTGATGGCAAATGCAAATTGCATTCATGGGGTCGCAAAAATAGAAGATACAAATGATACTTTCTTTGAATGTGATAAATGGTGAGGCGCTGGGAAACATTGTGGGACCCATCAACGGAGCAAATATAGTAGACAAGATGCTGGTAGGAAAACACATCTTGAAGTAATGCGAAAGCAGTTCAAGGGTGGACACTTATCCTAGAGGGGGGATAATTTTTAGTGGCACACAACATGCAAAATATTTAATTAACAGCACAACACACTGAATTGTGTTCTAGTCATGCTGATCATTCCAATTGCATACTAATTTGACAATCACCTCTCTCTTGGTGTCTTACTATTGTACTCAAAGTTCAAGAGCACATACCAAATTTATTTATATAGATATTCATATTTATTAATTGCAAGAATAATTTGCCAGCAATATCTTTAAACCTTATCAAAATACTCATGAAATAAACAAATAAAATCTCATCATGTAACTATTGTATTGTAATTATAAATAAATATATTTATAAAACAAAATAAAAAAGATATACATAGTATATGTATATGCACACACCCAACAAATTACATGAACTGCGCCGATTTTAATCGCATCGTTCATGGTTAAATCTCAAATAAATAAATACAATAAAAGAAAAGAAAAACATGAGGAACAATGTATTGTAGTACTATAACAACATGAAGAAGAAGAAAAAAAAAACAGAGCAAAATAAAGAAGATCAAAACCAAAGTAAAGCAAAGTACAACTGATCAGATCAGATACATGTGAATGCTCCTTTCTCTCCACCTTATCCTCTTTATAACATACTCATCATATCATTTTTATTTTATTTTTTTGTATCTTTTGGAAGACAATTGTGTGTAGCACGCACGTTAAACGTTGATAAAAAGGAATTAATGTGCCACAAGTTGATGTTACTGATGACGTTCAAGATGATTATGTTGATGGCGTGTTGTTGGACATACTATAATATTGTAGAACACATGAAAGGTGAATGCATAAACAAAAACAATATCACTACAACTTCTACTACGACTACTACCTTTTTTCCTTTTCTTTTCTTTCCTTATATTATTGTTCTGTATCAAGAGAGACCCTAAGGGTTCCACAGTTACATGTTGCTCATATGAATCTGACTGAATCTTTCATGCTAATGTAATAAGCCTCAAGCCTTAAATTCAAGTGAGTGAATGAGTTTTTTTTTTTTTTACATATTCACCATCACTTGATTCTTGTCTTTCTCGATTTTATTCAAAAATAATTAATAATAAATTACACCCACCAACAACAACAACAACAGCTACAACAAACACCAGCACAAGTATTTTAATACAGTAAAATTTCGATAGTTCAGACAAAGAGGACAACGCATCAATTCAGATCGGGATCTATTACTTTTAATTGTAGACTCTGTAATCCAGCCACCGTGCATATTTATTTTTCTTAATTAAGTCTTCTATTTATTATGCGGATTCTTTAATTTAAGTATTGAACTATCTTAAAAGTGGGTTATCCTTCATTTCATCTAGCTTACTTTTTCTTTGCTCGAATTATTATGGATAAGGATGTCGTTTACTATTGTTTCTTTGTGACATTGAATGGAGTTCAGAGAGCTGCTTGTCGAATATCCCTCATTCTTAGTATGGCATTAACTGAGCGCCACTACCAACCTCTAAGCTACTGATAAATGAGGAAACTTGACATCTTCTTATAGGCAAACATGCCACTAAGGTGGGGATTCGTGAAATCAACTTTTTGCAGAAGACGAGGTGAAGGAAATCGGTCCTATTAAAATGATAACTTAGAGGGCTTGATACATACTTCATCAATGACATTGATGATCTGAAAGACATGGACGTCAGGAGTCTTTTGAGTTTCCTAAACACAGGTTGGATTCCAAAAGAATAAATCACACTCAGTCTGTGGCATCACAATGAGTCTTTAATGATCTATGTGAGCTGGTCTTGATACCGGCTACCACAACTAAAATAAGATAACCTTATTGATATTATTATGATATTCCAGATATTTTGGAGATTCTGACACTTAATAGCCAAGATTATCGAGTTTATACTGTAATAAGTAAGAATAATAAACAAAGAAAGTCGTCATCTTGTTACCATTTTTTTTTTTCGTTCTACATATAATCATCATTCAGAACATTCTAATAAGTTTGTAGATTTCTGAGGAAGCGTAACAAATCCAATTGTATTGCTCCCCATAACATAAGAATAATAAAAAAAATGAAAAGATTTCTAAGAAATAAACGCACACTTTCTTGACTTGACTTAACTTCTCTTCACAGTCTACCTTTCTGTCTGTATATCTATCTATGTTACTTTTCTTTGATAGTATGCATGGCATGGAGATGAGATTTGTTGAGGTGCGCCACAAAATATATATTGTATTGTATTGTAGTATATTTGAGATACATTCACTTTGCTACGCATGTTGTTGTTTAAACCAATAAAAACTTATTAAGTAATCCAATTTGGTTAAATTAGCCTGGTTTTTTTTTCATCATAAGTTTTATTGTTGGTCTTAGACTGAGAAGAAGAAGAATTCGTTATGCCTCAGTTTTTTGTGTTTTTTTAGGTTTTTTTTTTTCGAGAAAAGATACTCACTTAACATTATCTACGGTGTTTGTTGTGTTTAAGGTTTCGTTTTAATTGAGTTTTGTTTTGGTTTTTTTTTTTCTTATAATTTTTATTTTGTTTTTGGTTTTAGGTATTTTTATACTTGAGCTTTTACGCGTGTTCCTTTTTAGTTTCGGGGTGTTTCCCTGTCAGTGCTGCCAACTCTAAAACAAAACAAAAGTATCTTATGGTAGATTGTTTTTGTATGTTGTTGTTGTTGTTGTTACTCTTTGACTTGCGTATAATTTCTTATGCTATTAATTACTTGACGTGCGTTTCTTATCAAATTCAATGTTTCACAAATTGTAAACACATATGTATGTATGTTGTATGGATGGGAGCATGAGAGACGGCTACTCATGTCAGTTTTAAGTCATTTGTTATTTGGATATTGAGACAGCATTATAAAACAATTAAGTTTTTCTTTGTTTTTTTTTTTTTTTGTTTTTGCACAAATTTAAAGAGAAAAAGATAATTTTACAAATGAAAGGGAAATTATACAAAATTTTAGTGGGCAATGTAATAAAGTTTAGGTATTTTTATATTTTACTGGGGTCAGATAGGTAAAACAGGCAACTGCCGTGTGAATGCGAATTTATATTTTTAAATAAAACATTCTTGTGCCTTTGCTTCATGTTTCAGAACTGTTGAGTTTAGTACACATATATATACCTTGTTTATATGACGCTCATAACGCTGTCGCAGAGCAAATTCCTTCACCTTCCGCTCCTATTGGCTACTATATTCTGCATGTCGCATGCATCCCACTCTATGCAATCCAAAAAATTGTGAAAAAAAAACGTATGAGGCGAAAGAGAACACAGAAAAACGTCAGCAGAGACTTTCATGACGACGTTTTCAGAACATCACAGCTTCCCCACAATGCCTCGCTTATCTTACCTACAAAAAAGTTTACGCTGTCGCTGAGCCTACAGTCTAAATGCAGACTTTCATGACGACGTTTTTAGAACATCATAGCTTCCCCTTAATGCCTCGCTTCTCTTACCAACAAAAAAAAGTTTTGCTGTCGCTGAGCCTATAATTCAAACTGTTCTGTGTATATTGAAGCCAAAAACAACAAAGAGGAATCAGTGATAGCTAACGTATCGTGTAAATCCCGTATATGCGCGTTTCGTCATATCGATTCGTGCGTAAAATTCGTTTTGTAAATGTGTTTATAAATAAGGTTTTTCGTTATATCGAACCTCGCAAAAGCGAAATGAGCGTTATATAAACAAGGTATATGGTATAGCAGCAAAGATATGGAGACTCTTCGATTTAATATTAAATGACCTTATGATGCCAACGGTGTTCGAGGAAACCAATTTCTTCAGAAGCCGATACAATGAACGTTTGTTGAAGCACCCCAATCCCCTGGCAAGATGTCTAAAGTTAGGAAGATACTAGTATTAAAATATGAACAAAAAAAAAAAATTGAAAAAATAGATACACTATTTTATAAATAGAAATAAAACATATTTTTGTTATCTCGGATGCAGAAATAATCTTAGGTAGAACATGTGTTGCATAAACAACATTTGAGCCTATAATTTCATATCAGCCACTGCTAAACTCAGTTTTTTCAAATTATAGTGTGTGTAAAGCTGTGAGTCTAGGTCTCTCCAAATAGATCTTGATTCATTTCCAATCATGATTTGGCTTAAGTCGTTTAGTGAACCCTAAATTAGCACTACTTATTATCAAACACAAAGGTTTTGACTGATTTGGGTACAACTTTCAAATCTGCAGAACAGCTCTTTGGTAGAACCTTCAATTAACGAGAAACAGTGGTAAATCTAAAATCTTTGCATGGTAGAAGCCGTCTAAACCCATTAAGAATACTTGGGAATTTGAATATATTTTGCCATTCACAGAAAAGTTGGACTTATAAATACATAGAGTGGATTATAAAAAATCAATTCAGATTGCGGGGTTAGTTGTGCTGCCGACTGACGTCGACCAAAACAGCAATGTGGAAGGCATTGACAACAACATTCAACTGCTATCTAATCAGATGGAAGCTATTCCTGCCAAGCATGATACAAACTGGACAAAATAGCATTGGAGATTTTGTCCCTGACAAGTCAAAGTGCGAGTAAAGTCCTATTAAGATATGAATTTTTAAAGCAGCCAGTTGATGCCTTCATACCGAAATTTACGAAAGAAAATTAAGTAAGTTAAGTTGATTTGTAACACTCAACTTTGCTCCGGTTATGTTTTTAAGGTTCCGTACCCAAAGGATCCTAACGGGACCCTATTATTAAGCTTCTGTATGTCCAACCGACTCCGCTGTATCTTATGAACCGTAATAACTAGACAGTTGAAATGTTTCGACAGAATGTGTATGTTCTATTGTCATGATAGCAACAAATACTAAAACGTAAAATAAAGTTAAAGAAATTAAAGGGGTCCCCATACAAGAAACTTGTGCTCCAACTGATGCATTGCGCACCACGTTTATAGAAGCTTTGTGATTTATTTTGTTTCATATTTTGGTAATTTTTCACAGTTCTTGATCTGCGAATGTTGATACTGCAGTATGAATACTGATTCTACTCTAAGACATAAAGGTCAAATCGGAATAATTTAATATTTGGAGCATTGCTCGAGCATTGAGTTATTGAATACATAATTCATTTTTGCGGCAAGAAATCTTGTACGATGGTACGCAACCCTCCGTATGCGAGTCCGACTCACACTTAGCTGATTTTTTTTTTCCTTTTTGACTATTCATACGAACTTTTTAAGCGATGACGTGATAAATTTATTGGTGCATAGCACGAAATGATTATGCAGATATAGATTGCAGCAGATTCTTCGTTTTTCACGAAATTGTGAAGAGATGAGACTATTCATTGGAATTTTGTTTGTAACTAAGTAGTTACAACAAGGTAAACCAACTGTTAAAAAGCTACTGGTCTAAGAGCCCCTCTTTGGCCGATCTCCAACTAATAAAGGCAGCAATGAGCCGCAATAGATTTCTGCGAATCTAAATCTTTTTGTCACGTTTGCAATAATAGAATACTAGAATCAAATGAAAAATTCGCAAAACTAGCACCTTTAAATGATCTGTTGTCAAAAAAAATTCCTGCAATTCGGAATTTGTGCTCACAATTTTTCAATTGATGAGCAGATGATTCCATACTTTGGCAGGCATTCCTGCAAAATGTTTTTAAAATCGAAACCAATTCGTTTTGGGATCAAATATTTCTGCCTTTGCTCTGCCGAATGCTATTTGTTTACCTTCTTACCGTATTCCAGTACCAATTATATGGTAATTTGATCAGTATCACATGTACCGAATTTCTTTAAATTAGAAAATATTCAATGTACTTAGCAATCATTTCGTCATCAGCGAAAACGTTTAATTCTTTTGAATAATCATAGATTCACTGACGATCATAGATTCTATTTCATATTTATGGTTCAATGTTATCAAACCACTGTACATCGAGAGTATTATTATCCGATGTTCTTGTGTTCATTGTCTTAATTAACACTCCCTGCCTTAAGTATTAGTTCCAGAAAAGATTTAGATCTTTGATCCAACATAAGTAGGATAAATCAATGAATTTGGTAATGCCAAATAGTGCCATTAAAGTTATAGGAAGATATTGGCAATATTGATCCCAAGATAACCTATCCTAACCAATACAGAATAAGAGGCTATGTGACTTTATGTATGAGTTACAGAATGCAAAGCTACTGACCATATTAGAGTGTTCTTCCTAAACCTGAGAGTAGAGAGCCCTACAAATTTGATTGCCTGAAAGCCTCTACATAACTTAATCCGTTCCTGCACTCAATTCATTCTCATTAAACTCTTCGGTCAATTTCAGTTAACATCATCAATTAACATTCACCTTAAGATAATAACAAATATATTTAACCAAACAGAAACAAAGATTTAATGAAACAAGAAAGTAATCAGAGAAGAATAAGTAGAGAAGAAAACAAAAATTGAGTTGGAAAACATTTTATGAACATGTTGATGACCAAAATAATGTTTGTTCATGAGTTGTTATTTTTTTTGGTTTTGTTTTTAAGTTTCTTATTGCCACTCAATCGATGAATTCATGAATTTGGGGTTTGGGGCTTTGTAGCTCGATGGACGACAGACGACGGGCGACACAATCAAATGAGCCCCAATGATTTTTGACCATAGCAAGCTTAAATTGTGTTATTGTTGCTCTTAAGTTGTTGTCTCTCATGTTGTTGTAGTTGTTGTTGTTGTTATTTGTGGTGTTTATCACTCATGATCACGCGCACTTTGCCAAGTTTCAAAGCATCATGTTGCCTCTTCTCTCTCTATATGTCTATCTTTGTATCTCCCACTTCACCTGATGTTTGTATTTGTGTGCATGTGTGTGTGTGTGTGTGTGTGTGTTTCCAAGAAGATTAATACAGCAAAATTAAGGAAAATAAATAAATGTCACCAGACTACAAGATCGTTATCTCATTTAACAATAATTACCCTGATATGGGATATGGTAACTAATCTGTTATGTGGATATGGCAAGCGATGAATGTAGAAACGAAATGAAACGAATGAAGCGATCGACTCGAGTAGACAACTTTGGTTGCATACAAGACGAGAATCAATGTTCATAATGTTGATGAGGTTGATGATGGCAACAGTGACGATGATGATGATGATGAGGATGATGGTTCATTTGTTGTGTTCTTCCCTACCTTCATGTTATCGGCAACAGGTTTTATGCAACAAATTGTCAACGCGTCTGCTGCTTCAGATACTTTAGTATAAGTTGTTGCGGTTGTTGTTTTATTAGAATTTCTTACTCTTGTTGCATTCGTTGAAGAAAATTAAGTAATTAATTTCAATTTGATGCTATACACATGTCTGAAGAAGTAAGGAACTCACATTTTTCTTCTCTCTTCAAAAATAATGTAATCAAAAGACTTAAGCAACAAACTTGTTCAGCTTCACTTGAACACATTTCAATGATTTTTGATTTTTTTTCATTTCATTTCACATTTTGACTAAGCACAAATGTTCAAATTACTTCAAAATTTTATGCTTGTTAACAACAATTGTTAAAACCAGCATATGTATTATATTTTGGATTTTATAGGCCACATTTGTTTTTAATTGAAAACCGCTAAGCGGAACTTCCGTTTGCCACGCGAGATCAATATCGTGTGCGCACCACTTCAGATACTTCAAAATACTTTCATACAATAAAATTTAAGATCATTTTTAATTGCAGACTCAATTCGTGTCCATGTCTATAGTATTGTGTGTGAGTAGAGTGTACTTGTGTGAAACTTCCTGTACTAACACAAAAGATTAGCATCATTTTCAGCATTATTTTGTTTTCTTGGGGGCAACTATGGGTTCTCCGCGCCAGCCTCTTGAATTTATTCGAGACATTTGTTCAAATTCGGTCTCAACTTGAGAAAATCGTAAGCGTTTTAATTGAATGATTAGACCAAAACCTGAGCAAAGAGATCAAAAACCTAAACTCTGCAGACATTTTTGTAGGCGTTTTTTTTTTGCTCTGTCATTTTATGTTACGCCTGAGTTCTCTTCAAGTGTTGGTCCCTCCATCACCACCACTTGTCTTGTCTTGGCAATGCAAACAAAATATTATAATTGACCTCAGTTTAGTTTTGTTTAACAAAGTAAATATTGTCCAAAAAGTGGGTTTGGAGAGACCCAAAACCAATTGACATAAATATTTACTACTACACAAAATTCAAGTGGTTAATTAATTTTTGAATTATATTTGATTATATTTCTTTCAAATTTTCTCGATTACTCATTCATTCCAAGTGAAATGAAGTGGTAATTATGTTGTTGTAGACCAATTTGACTTGGGTCTTTGGTCTTAAAATGATGACCATTTATCTTAATGATACCTTTCTAATCTACAATACTACTATGTAGTATTTGTTTATAAAGGTTTTGTAAATATTGTTAAGTTGGGACTCTTGAAATTGAAATTGCATTATCAATTAGTGAAGGCAGGCGCGCGGGCGCCAGTGAAACAACACCTTTCTCTATCACTATCCCTTATGTACTATAAACAATAATAATCTAACCATAAACCCCATAAAGCTAATAAGTTATGAACGTGCAACAAGATTTGGTTATGCTGACACACTCACAACTTGACTCCATTTCAGATTCAATGCCCATTCAGTGCCCCATTCATTGGTGCCACTCGACGCCACTTGACAGGCCCCGTGAACCATGATTTTGGTCGTTGATTTAATTTGGTAAATCAAAAGAAATCATAAAGAAAGACATTATGACTCAAAGAAATCGGTCATAAAAGCGTCAAATTTCTCAGCAACGACAGAAACAGAAACAGTGACACAGTGACGTCGAAGCACCCAACAGTGCTTTGAGGTGCACCTTCCTAATTGTTGATATCGATCAGTGGCATGGCATACACAGACAGCATAGCATAGCATGGCTAAGCATGGTATGGCGTGGCATGGCATGGCATGGCAGATCATAGCCTGGTGTGATTTGAAATGCTTTGAATTGAATTAGTTTGGATTCAATTGGTTTTGATTTTGATTTAAGTTGAATTGAATTGAGTTTGTGTTTATATTGAGGATTGGATTGAATTGGATTTTCGATTTACCTGTTGTTGTCGCTGGTGTCTGTGTTTTTGGTATTGATTTTCGGTCTTTAATATTATTTGGTGAGTTTTTTTTTGTTTTTCTTTCATTTTTTTATACCAAATTAGTCACATAAATATGTTGTTTTTATGACATGTCGCTATTGTGGTTTGGTTATATCTTTATCTATCAACTTGTAGTATACCGTACATACCATATCTTTCGATGCATAAATGTAACTTAACCTGTACGCCCACATGATGTAGTTATGCGTATTTGTTTAACATGCTTAATGCGATTTAATTTTATTTTTACGATTAGTTTGTTTTGTTGTTTATTTATAACGAATTATTGTTGATTTGGACTTGCTATAAGTATGCTATGTATCTCTCTCTCTCCCCCTCCCCCTCTCTCTCTGTCTGTGTTCATATGTCATGACATTAACATTTTCTTGTGATTTTAATTTATTGTAAATTTAGAAATTCATTATTCAAAATAATCCCATTAATAAAGTTAACTTATAAAGTTGTTGTCACACACTCACTCACTCACTCATTCACATTGACTTTACAGATGCAACAGATAAAGTTACAAATAAATGTATGTACAGATATATGTTTGGATATGAAATACATTATACTAGTATATTGTACTATAAACAATAAACCATTAATGAGCGTAGTGGTTGTCTATTCTATTGGAAGTTTATTTCTTTTTAAGAAAAATCATTAATACTATGGTACATAGGAAACTAAGTATATTAAGTCGTTGCTATTAATTCAGAGAAATATTGTATAAATTTTATTAATTTTTTTATATCTAAAACCACATAATTGCTTCATGGATTATTGTACAGTTTATGGTTAGTGAAGATAGTTAAGTACTTAGTTTGGTTTTTTTCTATTTTTTTTTTTTGTATAAGTACACTGCAAGAAATTTTTACTTCAATTAAAGTGATTTTTAAATTATTTACGAGATTTTTGCATCCATTAATCTATGTAGAGTCAAGATCTATTTAATTAATAATGTTAACAAATTGGTTATTAAGAAGGCTTAGACCCATCAGATAAGATTGGGTTAAATGAGGGAAGTGTGAAAGCTAGTCAACATGTCACTGCAACCACAATTGGGCCAGTTTTCAAGGTGTTCTGAGAGAATAATATTCATCAAGATTTGCTTCGTAGAAACACAGTGATATTATATGACAATAATAGAATACAACTTTCTCATAACGTTAAATACCAATTGATTTTATGTATCGACTAGAGGACCTGTCTTGCCCAAAGGAAAAAATCATATATTTAGATTTTATTTTCTTTGTATATACAATATTACAACAATTAGTTCAGTAAGTTAAAGCATTACATTCGAAGCCCACTTTTTTGTTTGTACAATAAACCGATTGGAATAAAACATATACGAAATATTACGAAAAACATAATTTAATACATCAGTGAAAACCGCATTCAAACCGATTAAGCCGTTTTTGAGATTAGCGTGCACAAACGCACAGACAAACATACCATAAACTATTTTTTGACCTCGGTGATATAAGTACAACCTGTACAATTTGTTTTTTGAAAAAAAGTTCAATGTACAGACACCAATAATACTTTTTTGATACAAAGAGGTTGTCGAAACAAACAATCCCAAGTTGTAACCTTTATTCTAAGGTGTAACTAACACTTTGTCATGCATATACTTAGCAACATATGCATCGAACAACCCATGATGCAAACAGTACACATATATGTAATTTATCAGCGCAATGAGAATCAATTCGGACACATCTCATCGTCTGGTTTTATGCCAATGAGTTACTAAGCTAACGACTTCTTATTTGGACAGACATCATTTATTGTCATGTATAACCAGGGCCGAATGTAGGACACACATTCAGGGCCTCCACAAACATTGGATTCAAAACTTGTTATAACAATAAAATGAGACCTTAAATCGTTGTGGTCTTTATTTTTCTCCCATGAAGGGAAAGTTTACTGCTATGTTTGTAAATTAGTAGCAATTCGGAAAATACAAATCATTAGAGATTTAACGACTGGAAACATGCATCTGATTATATTTCTGAACTTGGAAACCCAAAATATCACCTAGAAGCTATTACAATTTTAGCAAAACAAGAAGTAACACATGGACGCACCGATCAGAGATTAGCGAGATAAGAAGCAGAGCAATTGTAATATTGGCGAAAATTTTGATGCGAGTTGTTAGCTCAATAGAATTGATTGAAGGAGGATTAGCTTTTAGAGATGTTGGTTTACCAAGAAATGGCAATTTTCTAAGTATTTTAGAATAGTTGGCAGAGTACGATTCATTTATCACAACTCATTAACAAAAAAAAAGCTAACAAAGGAAGTGGCCATGTTAAATATCATTCTTTTACAATTTGTGAGGAGTGGATGGGTTTGATGGGAGAAAGAGTCCTCAGTGAGATTATTGTTGAATTGATAAAAGGGGCTGCAATTTCTTCGTTGCCCTGAATCCGGCCCTCTGAATAACATATTATGTGTTAAAACAAAGGTACTTGCATTACTGAAAGAAAAAGACACCGCATTAAATTCCTTCAAATTCAATGTTGAGTCCAAGAGCTTTTTCTTAAACTATCAATACTTGCGCAAAAAAAAAACTAGATTCAACTTGAAAGAGATTCGAACCCTGACTGTGTGAGCGCGAAATCGCCACTCTGCCATATGCACCACCATTGAACTATGAAGCGAGTTCGCTAAAACCAGACACCCAGATTTATTGTTTAGTTTCTGTAAAGTGTGGTACCATATGTTAGCTTTGCTAAGACTAATTTGGTCTTAATATCGGCTACTATATAAGGCTGGAAATACAAATGTTTTTCCAATTCGTACAGCAGACATTATAATTCCTTAATTTCACAATGAAATTATATTCTGTTTTCTAACCAATTTCCCATTTTTTTTTTCCTTGCTGTATTGTCATAGTAAGGGGCTCCATAGCTGCAAGAGCTCTGAGAGTGATGCCGGCTATCGGTAACGGCTCCCATGCCGATAAGATCGAAGGCGAACACAGAAGAGTAGCCCAAATCAGGCATATACTCGTATCTCAATGGGTGAAAACACTCTTGGGAGAACTCCCTCTTGCCGTAGACAGCATATAAATTCTATCCTATTCTATATTTATTCTTCCTTTTCATACTCAATATTTTTTTCAGTGTAATGCGCCTGCATTTCAATTTTAAATTGTGAACTAACGCAAATGTGTTTTTTGCGTGTTGTAAGCGCATCGTAATTAAGTTAAATGTTGCCAACTCAACATAGATATAGAGGCATATATATTAAATAAATTGTTCTAGATACTTTCATTCAGTTATGTGTATGCATATATTGTACATATTTCTCTTTTTAGTACAATAATTATTGGTTTCCATTTTGGTTTCAATTAAATGCCGCCACACGCTCATATTAAAATCGTGTTCACAGTCAGTTTTCACAAAACTTAGTTGTAAGGTTGATTACTTTGTTTGGTCGGTCGGTCGGTCGGTCGGTTGGTTGGTTGGTTGGTTGGCTGGTTGGCTGGTTGGTTGTTTGGGAAATACTAACTAGAACTTACTGTACTGAAAGCACACTTGTTGCCATTTGACTCCCTTTTAACTGACTAATGTTAAAATTACTATTGTTGTTGTTGTTCATAAGTATAAATATTGTATTTTTGTTGTTGTTGTTGTTGTTGTTGTTGGCAATGTGGTTAATATTATAATTACAAAATGTAATTAGTCAATTTCATACAACCAAGTCGCATGTTATTGTCGAACTGTCTTGTCTTATAAACCTCATGTAGTAGTATGTACTTACATACAAGCAAAAACTGCAACCACCCCCATATCACCCGTTCCTTATCTCTGTTTCAATTAACATATATATATATACACACACACACACTGCTTATCCCCTCGATCAAGCGACACAAACCATTCCAACCTATGCCTGTTATCGTTTTGCGGTTCGTTTCGTATTATTAAAAGTTAGTTAGAAACTTATTATGGTAATTTGTTTTTAATTTATACAATTATAAAACTTTGTTGTTCATAATAAATGGTTGTATTCCATTAAGCGTTGAAGTGGTGCACACACCAAGTATCTATATACAATTAACAATACAATATAAGTATGTATCTCCAATAAAAGTATCTTTCTATTTTTATTTATACTAATAGTACCTATACTCTCGTATATTGTACTATGTGGGTAGTTTAATTTAATTTTACGCCGAATTCATAAGTGGCAAAACGTGCAAAACTTAATTACACCAAATTGCCAAGAAATATTAAAATTATTATTAATAATGATAAATATCCCCCACTCTGTTTGATTGTTATTGTTATTAGTCTTGTTGTTTTTATTGCATGGTTTTTTGTTATTAAATTGACGCCTTTCAATTTTGCAAAAGTTCACAATTAATTGTATTTAATGCTTAATGATGATAATAGCTGCATATACGTACGTACATACGTGTATTTATAAGATACATTTATACTATAATACTATATTATATTTATTATTATTTATAGAAGAGAGAAACAATCACTCAAAATCATTTATACTACTATAAAGTGATTTATTACTTTTCAACACATTTCCAATTAGATTTGTTCATTTGTTCTTCATACCAAAACACAACGCAAAACATTCTACTCGTCAGGCGAGACGACGGAGCTGATCACATTTGAAATATTAAAATAATTTAATTTTTAATACCCTTCATCATAATTAATAGAGAATAATGATATTAATATTATCATCTCTAACATGATGATGAAATAAGCTTTTAGCTTTAGAACCCATTAGAAGTGCATTTTATATCTTTACATTTTGAGAGAAAAAGCATTAATATTTTTCCTTTTTGTTTTGCCATCAATTGAAGCAAATCATCTAATTGTGTTTGCACCCTGAGGCGAAGATTTCACCATGATCATTCCTAAGGAGGACCTTGGTCTAATCATGGACACATCTGGCGTACACAAGTAAATCAATTACGGCAAAATCGCACAAATTAAACTGGCTGCTATGTCTAACTACCAAACAAACAGATGAATTTAGTGGGTCACAGACCCAGGCTATCATATCTCTCAGACATTCAAGATCTTACACTTTAGTGAGAAGAATATGTGCTAAAGTCTTTACAGGATACTGCTTTATTGGCCTAATGACCCACCTGATGTAAGTTCCCCATTACATATTTCTGTAACAGTTGAGGAGATGAGGAAAAAAAAAAAAAAAAATCCTAAGCCTAACATGTACGTATGTAGGTATAGTAGTTCTGAAAAATATTGTAGTAAATTGAAAACATATTGAGCTCATAACAGATACATACAGTGGGTCTCAGAGCTGGGCTAACATATCTCTCGGACATCCAAGATCGTACATTTTAGTGAGAAGAATAGAACGATAAAACGATATTGACCCACATGATGAACTTTCCCTATTAGATATTTCTGCAACAGTTGGGGAAATGAGGTATGTACTGAGAATGTCTCAAAATCCTAAGTCTAAGATGCATGTAGCTAAGAAGTCGAGTTGGTTCTACGTGAGCATCTGTCATAAAAGACTTAACATAGCACAAAGATTGAAGAACGTCAATCAACGTTCTTTTGGATATACATACATATATCTACAGGTATCAAATCAAAGTCATACTTATTTTGGTCATATCACTCATTTCTTGTTCCGGAAAGAAGCCAATCTTAAACATCTGCTGCTCTATGAATCACAGCACACGGTTCTATGACGCAACTCTACGTTTGGTTAATGTGTTAACCACCGGCTCGTGTTGCATGTATGTAGATATAAAATACGCGAAGAAACTGCATATATAACTTCTCAAGGAGGCCGGGTTTACGTTTCGGAAATTCCTGACTTTGTTGGTAGGGCTAAAAAACATTCCTTTTTAGATCAAATAAAATCTAAGTTGTCCTTTTTGGATAGATCTTAAACTTTTTGAAACAAATCTTCTTTACAAGCAAACATTGAATTTGTGAAGCCTATCTTGCTTACAACACTAAACAAATTTTCACAATAAAAATACCAATTGACAGGTATTCTTCGCAAGATGTGTATAATCTCAAATTTGGTTTAGTGGTTTATGTAAGAATCGGTTAAAGATAAACGTTTTCCAACAACAACAACACACAGCCGTTGATGATGCGAATGCAATAGAATAGGAGTTATGATAAATTAAATTACCATCTATATATGTATGTATATAAACATGAAGGTATGTATGTATGTTCCCTAGGGATTCCGAAACTACAGGACCGATTTTGATGAAATTTTCAGGGAAACTCAAGCATAGTGTGAAGAGTGTTCTTAAAAAGGTGCAGATCGGTTTTTGTCAAGAATTTGATGGACAATTTTTTTTTTTTTTTTTTTTTGCATTCGTGATCGTGTTGAAACTGATTTGTTAATTCAAGGAGAGATTCGGTGCACTCATCAATTTTTATATAAACAATGAATTCGTCAGGTATGATAAGTCGCTCAATTGTGTGTAATCGTAAAGAAAGAGGAACACCGCTTAAATTGAGCGATTCGTTCAGTCTATACATTTTAAAAGTCTTTTACTTGCTTTCAATTTGGATACAATCTGCATTTGAGGGTGGCAAAAACAATCTTATTTGGTATATATCAGCATATATCAATATATAGAACATTTTTATCACTTTTAGAGTACCCAAAATTGTTGGATTAGTTTAATTATGATATGTGTATGATTGGATTACTATACTTTATCCTAAATTAATATGAATTATGTATAAGATATATCCAAGCATACAAAATTTATGGTGATATGATTATGAAAATTTTAAATTTCCATGAATGAAGGGTATTAAATCTCTCTTTAAGTACTATATCTTTTTTCTATTTATGTACGGTATGTACTCATTTTTCTATAATTTTATTTAAAGGGCAACACACCCAATTTAACGCAATTAATTAATCCAGTCAAATGCATATCATTTGTCACTAGACAATCATTTTCTTAATTAACTAAGAAATATTTATTGATTCTCTTTCTTTTCTATAGTTTTACGCCCCAACAATAATAATAATATTACCAACAACAACAACATACTGAGTCACGTTTTCGAATTTATGAAATTGTTAAACTCAAAGACTCAGATGTGTATGAATATCATCATACATAGAATCATAGAATAAACAGAAATTCATAGGAAAATTGAATGTCACAACAATATTACATAACTACATAGATTGAAATCATAAACATTTTCTTCTTTCTTCTTGAAGAAAACTTAGAAAAAATTGTAGATTTTTGACAGAAGAATTTCGTAATAAAAATGAAAATTCATTGAATTTGTTTGTGCAGCAGCAACAACAAGTGCATTTCAATGAGCAGCTACAAACTATAAAATTAAGTAACATCAAAAATAATTAATCAAATGCATTTGACGCTTATGAAAAGGAAAAGGAAAGGAAAAGAAAAGAAAGAATGATAAAGAAATATAGGGAAAAGAAAAAGTATCTAAACAGTATCCACAGACAAGGCGTGAGTGAGTCCATTTAAGTGTGTGTCCCACAATATTATTTTGACATTTTCCACGGATATTAGATTATCAACATTTTAAAATCAAATTAAAACATTACACAGCCTCGCCTCGCCTCAACTCGATCCCCTATCCCTATAACCTTATCACGTTCTTTAACGCTCCACGCCTCGTTGACTTGGGAACTCTCTAACTTCTAACTTCTAACTACTAACTGTCTTGACTTAGTGAGTGACTGTTTGTTGGGCAACTGCTGTTTGTTTAATGTAATTTAGATAAAAAGGACAATAAGTATTGACAAGTGGCAATGAATGCATTTTCGTGTGTTGGTTTGTTCTGAGAATGCTTTGTTTTTGTGGCCAATGAAGCAGAATAACATGGGTAAAGGGCAACCCAAAAGAAAGAACCTTTTTTATTGCCTGTATACATAGTTTTTTATTCTATCGAAACTGACCAATATACGAATAGACAATACAAACACTCATGTGGACAGCAGGTTCTAATGTGTCCTTTTTTTTTCTATCTTTTTTTCCTGCTGAAACAGTTGTCAACTAACAAGTCATGCCGTCGTCCTTTGTATTGATGTCATGATGAAGATAATAATGCATTATTTTTATGTGTTTGTGTGTGTGTGTGTCTGACCTTTTGTTGTGGGTGCGGAATGAAGTCAAAATGTTCTGAGAGTCTTTTCATTATCATCATTATCTTAGAGTTGAGTTTAATTGGAATTTAAACAAAACAAGTAGTAGTACACATACTTTTATTTATCTTTCTCCCTTGGCTAATGGGTTTTGATTATGATGAAATTTTGGGTGTTTTTATTGCCAAGAAACCGTTAGAATGGTACACATAGTACAGTACATATATGGGAAAGAAATCATTCTATGATTTTTGATTTTCATTGGAAATATAAATTTCATGTGATGGCCAACAGGATTGAGCAAGAATTGGATCGGTACAATTGGCGTTGATTGCAGACTATTTTGGGTCATTCTCTTGATATTAGATGCGTGGAACAGAAAGTCACTGAGTCAATTATTTTAACCATGTTACTAAAGCCTGTAAATTTTACAGTAACTAGTAAAATTGAGTAAATGTTGATCTCTTTTGCACATTTTGGTTTGTAAGAGGCAAAGGAGTTCATACAAAATTATGAAAAAAAATACAAGGTATTCCTTGAACCATAAGTCAAGAATTCCTAAAGTCACTTTAGCGAAAATTATAGTGAAAGAGATAATAAAAATTAAAAAACCAGAGCTACCTGCATTTGCTCAGTTTTGCACGTTTCGCTCAAATTGACTAAATTTTTTTTATATTTAATTTTGGTACAAGATCCCTAGATTTTTATATCAGTACACATTTTTAGGCATATTTTCTACCAACTTGTGAATATGAATACTGGGAATTGATGCTTTATTCCTCCCCAAAAGTTAATATTCCACAGTGATCATTCTATTTGTTTTTGAAGGACTCCCCTTCTCGAATGTCCCCAGATTTTCGCTCGGATTGAGGGCAGTGCTTTGAACCGACCACTCTTTCATCTAATATGGTGACCCTGACATCTAAATCTGGGTCTTACGCGCTGCATGCTTTGAGTCATCGTATGGCTGGATTCAGAATAGCTCCACAATGTCAATTAAAATTGCGTTTCTGGCCTTATTTTGTTATGGGACCCTATATTCTAACTAGGGGAACACTTTTTTGACGGGTAAAGCATCCTTAGGTAAATCATTCGCAATCAATACTGGAATTTTCCTTTCTTCTTCCTAGATTCTCGAATTCCAGATGTAATGGCGGATTTGTAAGCGTGAGGGGCCTCATTTACATTTAGAGAGTTTGCAATCTGCTAAGCAACGAGTGTGTTCACTAGTAATGATGACAAAGAAAACTTTCCATTCGTTCGGTAGTCAAGGGAAATACTCGCAGCCACCTTCAATTCACTTTGAAAAAAATGTGTGAGACTTGTAGCAACTGGCAAGTAGCGAGTAAAGTAGGACGGCTTTCAAATTCTCTCAGGAGATTGTTTACAGTCTGCTAATAGGTTAGGTTAGGTTATGCAGGCCGCTCGCGATTTTTCGTGAGTTCACGCAGAAGCCTTAGTCCACTACTGTCCAAGGTTAGTCCCACAGATTACCATTATTCTCTAAAAGCAGCTTGAGGAGTCCTCGAACAGAGCCAGGTCCACCAAAGGATATTAGCCAGACTATCCAACTCCTCGAAGAACGGTTTCCCGAGAAATCAGGTTCGTCTACCAAGAAGAGCAGGGCAGTCACAGAGGAGGTGTTATATGCTCTCTGATTCCTCCTCATTTTTATAGCTACGACAGAAGTCATGATGTTGAACCTGCATCCTGAGGGCCATCAGCCTGATGGTGCAGTGATTCATCATAACTCCCGTCATTGTCCCAAATCCTTCTCATGTTGAAGTGTAGAAGCTCGGGGGTTCTCTTTGGTTGATAGTAAGGCCAGAGACCAAGACCCCACTTCCTGCCTGCTATATCTCTGGTTGTCACCTCCAGGTATGACAGGTTATTCAGTATTGGTCTATAAATATCGGCAACAGCTTGCTGCAGGCAGTGCCGAGTCTTTCCTGGTCCGCTAGTAACTGGTCAACATAATTGCACTGTGCGAGTTCAATAGCAAATAGTGAATTCGCTGGCTAAAAGATTGCAATTTCGCTAAATGTAAATGAGGCTTAATAGAGAGGGGATATACGAGCTCCAACTCTTTAGTGAGAACAACATTTGGCTGGTAATAGTTGTTTGCGCCACTATATTCTCCTAAGAAGGAGAGCACGCCAAACTTAAAATTAACATACCCAGTTCAACTTCCAACCAGACATTCCAGTCATAATAAGTCATGTGTTTTTCCCATTCTACTCCGTCCTATCTATCCTAACCATTTCTTTTCTAAATTCATTATAATTGCTATGACACCTGTCTTTATCGTAACAAGTTCGTTGCTTAAGTCATTTATATTGTGCCCTTATAGTAAATGGACTTTAACTCATTTAAGATTTGTTTTGAAAAACATATATACAATACGAGTATAGTATGAGAAAAACAAAAATAGTACGACATAACAAGATTAAAGATTTTTAGGCTTCCGTAGAATTTTGCCAAACAATTAAAGAATGAAAGAAATTTTTGAAATCAACTCAAAGGTAGAAGCTTAACTTTACTTGCTGCCTTCATCAAGGCAAATAAACAAAGCAAATGACATATGAAAACATAAATTCCTAAAGCCAAAAGAAAAAAAAAAAGAAGACGATACAATCTGAAGGATGCAGAAGAAACCTGTCAAATATTGCTTTTAGCCATTTTTAAGAAAATCTAATCATCTGTTGACACGCCCTAAACAAAATGTTAACCAAAACCAAAGCCAAAAACCACAAACCAAAACCATAACCAAATACTAAAAGATACTAAGACACTGAGATACTGAGTAAGCAAACGTATTAATTAAATGTGAATAACGCCTCCCAGTTTTGCCAAAAAGGCATTCATTGTATTGCGAATCACAAAACAGACCTACAGATATACTTATCATATACTACACTATACTATAGTATATTATAGCATAAATGATACAACAAACACTAACAATAAAAATGTTAGTTGAAAATATTGAAACCCCTTTTAAAGGGGCATCCCGCAGCGGTCTTTTGCTTATACAATAAGTAAAAAAGGACCAACGACTATAGTCTTTGAAAAGCAACAAGCAACAAGGAATAGGAATATCTGGAAGATAGTCAGTTGGTCGATCCTAAGTACTGATGCACTGCATGCGTCCATGCAAAGTTCACTGTAAAATTATGATTATTGCTATTATATGCTTATTAAATATGAATTTTGATCCTTTTCGACCAGCCCACCCGAAATTTTGTATAAGAGTTGATCACACGACTACAACTGACTATGAGCAGCATTTGAACGTTTGACTTTGACAAAAGGCATAAGTCAATGTACACGTTCATTGCCTAGTGGGCGTTAATACTCCATGAATAGAGAAAGAGTTGGAAGACACCCAGACAAACAGACAGACAACTCTTGCAACTCTTTACTTTTCCAATGACGACGACTTGATTTATGACGCCCTGTTGTGAGGCAATGCCAAAAGATACAATAACTCGACTGCAAACAATGACAGGACACAAAATGATGATTCTATTTGACTTGCCAACTTTCAACTGCTGCTGATGCTGTTGATGCTAATCTAATCCTTTCATGCTCATTTACATAGATGAATGAATGAATGAATGCATGCACGCACAAGCAACAACAGAAATATACTATATAGGAATAGCAAAAAACAAAACTACAAGAAAATCACAAAAAGAAAGGTCACAGAGAATGAAAAGAATTGCTGTAACAAGATTTCAAAGTTAAGCCACAAGTGCGTATTGGTCTTACTTAGTGTAATCCTGTTAAGGTTGCAAACCAAACCAAACCAAACCATACCAAACCAAACCAAACCAAACTAACCAATATCCTTATCAAAAGGTTCGATGAGTTCGTTATCCTTGTTAGAGGTTAGATACACATCATAGCAAAAACAAGCTTAACAAATACTAAATACTTCATCATACGGGCCTGCGAAAATCCTGCTGACTCTCTCAGCTCTCAGTTCTCGTCACTATTGTTTGTGAATAGTTTGTTATTTTTAGTTCGTTTCGTTTCGATTCATCTTCATTTCTACCTGAAAAGCAAAAGGTAAAACTAAAGAAATTGGATTTATACAAATGCCCAAAATAAATAAACAAATTTAAAAAATATAGTCCAAAATAATTGGCTTTGATTGAATGGTTTTCAAACAGGAAATCTAAAAAAAATATTTACGTAAGAATTTAATTCAATCAAGAGAGAGTTGCTGATATTGGGAGTACTCGTACAAGTAGCACTACATATTGTGTTTGGTTTTAGCGCGCTCATTTCATAGTACAATGGTGGTGCATATGGTAGAATGGCGGTCTAGCACTCGCACAGTGCATCTCTTGGACTCAACATAATGCAATGTAAGTATTTATCTTTGTGAAAAAGGTGGCTTTATTTAAAGGAATTGATTTAATACGAAATTCTTTTTCATAGCCAATCTAGGACTCATGGATTCCATTCCAAAAACAAAACTAATAATTTTTCTAGTCCAACATCATGGCAACCTTCAACTTTGCAGTTATTGCAGACAAGATATTCTGGATGGATGAAAGTGACTAGTAGAAAGGCAATGAATCATCCGAAATTATTCAAAATATTAAGAGATCGGAATATATGGTATCATTCTAAACCCATTAACCTATTGATATTCGGCTTCAGTCTGTATTATATTAGTTGGACAGTCTGTCGTAGGTACTATTATGATTTTTATGCTATTAGGGTTGTCATCTATACATATAAAAAAATCGTAGACTTTTAAATATTTGGCTGTTTGTTCGCGCATCACGTAGAAGCCACTCATTGGATTCAAAATCGAATTATTGAAAGATAAGAAGTTGTATTGTGAAGAAAATTTAGCGTTCATTTGATCAAAATTGACCTACACAATCAAAAGATATTAATTAAAAATTTAATGAATCCAAAAACTATTAAAGACAATATTTCAGACTATTCATAGAGAAAGCGTACTGTGGTACGTCTTGTTTAATAATAACTGAGTAGTTATTGTTGTAGATCTTCAACAAATTATGGGCCAAATACGTGAAATAAGGCAAGTTCTTCGAAATGAAATGGTTGCACAGGATAATACAGGAATTTCGGTAGAATAAACAAACAAAAGAAAACTAATTCAGTAAACAACTGTGCAAGATCTGGCAGACCACATAAAACAACTCGCAGAGAGCAATGCATATTACTGGGAAAATTTAATGAGGATGTCTTTATTACACTAAAAGCGGTATGAAATGAAGTCAATAACCAACATAATATATCAGTTTGTGGAAAAACACTTTTTAGACGACTAAAGGAGTCTAATTTTTAGCTCATCCAATTCCTTTTATTTTACCAATAATAAACATAAACGGTTGATAATTGTTAAAAAATTTGTACACAAACATCAATCACTTTGCGAACAAATTTTGTGGACTGATGAAAGTCCCATTAAATTCATATAGTGTTTTCACACCAAACTGATTCATTGTGAATCGATTTTGCGTTCATACCGGCGATTTCGGATCATGAATAGCTGTTTTTTGTGTTGGTTTGAAAGAAAAAAGGAGCGGAAGTCTGTCGAAAATGAAATAACCGAAAATTTTCCAATACAATCAGAATTTTCCCAGCCCTTTTTCGATTGAAAGCCAATTTAATTCTTGTATCTACCTGAATCGATTCACAATCTACAACAAAATTTCTCATTTTTCCTTGTGGTTGTTGTCCGATTCAATGCTCGATTCAACATAGAATTGATTCTCGCTCGGTGTGAAAGCACTAATAGATCGAAGCTTATTGCAGATCACCTTAAAATGTACGGAAAAAAGATGCATGTTTGCGAATGGGTAAGCCATAGTTGAGGCTTTGTTATGTTTTGGGAATGTGTGTGCATTAATAGCTTGGTTTATTTAATTATTATTATATTTAAATGACCATGCATTTACTTCCGGTGACAAACTCATTGGTAAATCCTTTATCTTGCAACAGGACAATGCTGCATGTCAGAAGGCCCAAATGATAACCGATTTTCTGTGAAACGTGAAAGTAAATAAATTAGATTGGCCACCTCAAAGGCCCGATCTTTATATAATACATACTGAAGTCGAAGGACTTTACAAGGATTTTTCATTGGAAACAATTTAAAATTTGGTAAAATCGACTGTTTTTATCGTAAGTTTTACATTTTTCTGAACCATAATGTATTACCAGAATACTTTACACCTCCAACATTTTTGAAAAATCGTTCTTATTTTCTCAACCCTACCTTAATGTTATGTTTACTTATGGAGTTTTGAGAAGCTTAATACATTATTGCTGTCTTAGAATTATTCATTGAATAAATCACAAAAAATAATCCATCAAATGTTATTTTTTTTTTCATGTCAATTTGTTTTTGGCCACCATTATATTGCTTGTCATCAGTAACAATATGATGCAAAAATACTTTCCTTGAAACCATTGATGAAGCATTCTTTTGGTTTCCGCTCATATCGAACATAATTTCCTATTTTCTGGACCATATTCATGGAATCGAGAAGCAAGAAAATGGTTAAAGTTCATCTTCAATTTGATAAGAATCTTAAAGATCTTCAAACATTGCAGACTCTTCCAGATATTGTTTACCTTTCGTATTCAGCTTGAAGTTGATGAAACTAACATCTCATAATCATTTCATAACAATCTTCTGCACTTTTCATTAATTGAAATTGAATTGGAATTGAAAATAATTGATTAAAAATAAAAGTTTAAGAATTCAGTAACACCTCGCCTTAATACTACTAATGTCATCTATTGAAAATGGTTTAAGACTTACTTGTATACCCAATACTATGTGTTATATCAGTTACAAGTATCTAAGAATTTTTATTTTTTTTTTTCATGAAATATAAACTCATTTTGGTAGTAGTATTAGTACTGCTGGCTGATGGCCCATTTACCAACTAAATAAAACTAAATGCATACAAAATTTCATTCAAAGAATATCTACTAACCGCATGCATGCAAAGTTGTAATCAACAAAACAAGATACTCTTTCCAAGCAATAGCAACAACAACAACAACAACGATTAAAGCTTAGACAAATGTCATTAATCTCAAATATATTACTATAGTAATTTGATATTTTCTCGCGCCAACTACACAAAAACTGGAAAGTAATAAAATTAATTTCAAAATTCTCAACTTGGCATGTGCGCCGGACGGGTCCACAAACCATGTTAACCACCATTCAGTCAGTTAGTCAGTTAGTCAGTGAGACTTGATCTGAGTCTTGGTGAATATTTTGAACAATCTTTACAAGTTGTTGCAGCTGGCAAAGTGATAGTTTCTATGAAATACCGTCCCAAGATCATTCCAACGAGGGTTATGACTTAAAGGTGAGCAACAAAGCAACAAAAGCAAAGAACAAAAATCATCGTCATTACCATCATCATCATCATCATGGTGGCTAGAGAGACTTATTCATTTACTCAGATGAAACTCAAATATCTGTCGTTTATTTAAATTTAGCTATCAAAAATGTTTACGATCCACATAACTGACTAAATCACCATAAACACCCTGTTTTGTATTTGTTTGTTTGTGTCACCACATGCGGTGCATCCAAGAGGCCACAAGACAACATACCACAACATTTATTGTTGGTTGGCTTTCAAGTAAAAGTATCTGTCTGTATCTACCATTCCACTTATTTCATGTCGTCTAGCATGCGCGAAGTTATCGCGCATCCTTGCACTTCACTACGCTACTATGCCAACAACAATCTTTCAGTTTCAGTTCAACCTGTCCGCCACCATCACCACCGTCACTTCATCCTTCCAAACTTGGCCAGGCCTTCTCGTGTCGCACAAGCAATCTTTGGCTCTTTAGCGTGTTGTATGTGCTCATTTATGTGAAATATGATATGCCAAGCAAATCTTATGCAAACAACAAACAGCAGAAAAAAATTAAACATTTTAATCAATTAATTATGGCAAAGTTGCAAGCAAGCAAATGCTCCTTAGCAGCATTTGAGTTAAGTAAAGCTGGAGTTAACTTGTATCTATCAGTACTAGGTTTGGCCTTACTTGGCTTAGCTTGTGTTTGTTGTCGTTAATCGATATTAATAAATATAATTTGTGATTTTTATTTATCGTACTTCGCTTTGGAAAAAGGCTCAAAAGCTCCTAACCAACTAAACTAGATTAGATTAGGGAAGGGCTTAAACTTAGCCACCATAATTACAGTTCATTGAAGAGTCTCGTATCCATATTCATTAAGAATTCTAACATTTTCTTTGTAGATAAAACTGCAATTTCTTTAGGTTTTAGGAAATGGATTGTTTATGATAGATATAGTGCGGTCTAATTTATGTAAATTAGATTATAAGAAATTCTTTGCACTTCCTTTTTCTTCATTAATTACTAGCATGGTATGAAAGTGTTTCATAACTCTGCAATATCCTGCTAAGAAGCCTGAGATTATCTTGAGATCTTTGAGAGTTTTGTGAGAACTATGAGGCATGACGATTTTCACTACTCTTATAGTGTTTCCATCCATTCAATATTAGTGTTCCATTGTCAAGTTTGCAAATCTATGGATCAAGGCAGCATGTAGAAGCGGTATTTAAACTACATAAGCAATAAGCGACTTTGAATAGACAAGAAAATTACAAGCAATAATATATATATATATATATTTTATCATGGGTTGATTATATCCATGGCAGCAGATGTCATGGGTGGATCATTCTTCCGGGAAGTGGAACGCCAGATATAAATGGTAATGCATGTGTCTGTTATTGTGCAGCAGGTTGATTGTGTGAGATGTGTCTGTTGCTGTGCTTCTAGATTTATTCTCTGATCATTGGAATCTCAAATCACTATAAATGATTGAGTTTCTGATGTATCACGGCGCACCGGCAAACCTTGGCAGCAGTTTGGATTGGAACCTCTAAAGAATTTCCCGATTTAAGTTGGAAGAAGTAACACAAAGTTGTATACCGTAGGTTCATAACAGCTTGTGACTTGGCTTGTCAGCGTTGAAGTCCAGAACATTCCAGCTCTTCAATATGGACTAGTTAGTTCTGGAGGAGGGCTGAGGATGCATGCGGATTATCGCTGCTAGCCATAAGTGAAGTGTCGTTAGTATATGCCGCTACCAAGAATTTCTCAACATTTAGAATCGGGAGGTAAACCATAAAGAGCTAATACAAGATGGGTCCCAACCTTGCGATAAACATATATGATGTATGGATTCAAAAATCTTTCTATAACATTTACACTTAACGAAGTGTTTGTTAAGTGAACAAGGAATGAAATGTAAATATATACCGAAATTGGTTGAATTTTTCAAAACTACGACTAAAAAGTAAAAATACTTTTATACACAATACACAAATTTATGAGCAAACTGAGCGAAAAACATAATGAAACAGAAAGAAAAGGATAATCATTATTATCTATGAACTAATTCAAATAAAAATTTATTTAACATTTTTGTATATTCAAATCCAAATCGAATAGACAACGTGTTAATTTCCAATCACATTTTATTGGTGAAATTTTAATCGATTGCATTTAGTTTCTTTTATATCCATCAAGAATACAAATAATTGAACGGAACTTGATGACTAATACACCTTTTAGTTTATTTAAAAAATTAAAATGTACAGAATGAATACAACAAACAACATTACTTAAAAAAAAAAATTAAATAAAATAAAAAATAAATAGACAATTTAAAACAAAATCAGAAGGATACTGCTTAATCAAGTTTCTTTGTTTAAAACTATAAGAGAAATACTATTACTATTAATATTACCAAAATACGTCAAAGATGATCTTACAAACTTTGCAAGAATTTGCTGCGAAGACAAAAAACAAATAAAAATTTTAGTTTAACATAATATAAAATAGAAAAAAATAAATAAATTGTCACCAATAAAAATTAAATAACAAATTTAAACAATTGATATGAATATAAAATCTTCATTATTTCATTACTAAAACAAGTTGGTGAAGTTACTTTATTCCAATTAAATATTTTATAACCAAAACAAAATTGCAAAATATTTTAGAGAAATTACCAATGGTGGAAATCGATATATACCGACTCTTTTGAAGTGATACAATTAAGAATGTTGTACCTTTTCCAAGATTTTCAAAAAAAAAAGAGTAAAATAAATACAATTTACTTAATTATAAATATTTTGTACAATAAAACAATTGGGGAAAAAAAACAAAAAATTAATAAAATAATTACGAACAAGGTACAAAGAAACAATATTGTTCAGAAAAATAAAATAAATGCCAAAACATAAAATTTAAATTAATAAATTGAAGAAATTGAAAAGATTTAGAAGGATATTATTTAATCAAAGTTTCATTTCTAAAAACTAAATAAGTGTAAGATTTAGAAATTCCATTTTCCTATCAGCATATTTTATTCACAAAGAAACTTTGCAGACTACTTTAGAAGAATATCATCACATGGCTACACATTCCACAGAAATATTTTCTACGTATCTATTAACTTTTATTCAATACACAATTTATATACATAAATACAATTGAATATCTACATCTACAGATGATGAAGAATCTGAGTCTTACAGCAAATTTGATTATTGTTAAATGAATGTAGATGTAGGTAAACAAACTGGTGAGGAAGAAGAAAATGATATGGGAAAAGAAACAAATAATAAAATAATGAAGTACTGTACAATATTATGTAGAAAAATAAAATAAAATTCAAAAACTAAAATTTAAATTATCAAATGAAAGCAATTGTGAAAATCTACTAAGATATTTGCAGATTGATTAACTACAACGACTCTTTTAAAGAATTAAAAAAACAAAATGGAAATATGTTTAAAAAAAATAAATATAATAAACAGTAAAATAATTCTTGGGTTACTGTCTATAATTTAGACTTATAGAAACAAAAAAGAAAAATAAATAAAAATTAAACTTTCAAAAACCAAATTAACTAACGATGAACGATTAGCAGGCCTAGAGAAGGAGGCAATTTAATTCAGAAAAATTAAAACAAAAAGCCACAAATAAAAATTACCTCAGAAGGAAGCAATTTATATAGTTTTTAGTTTTCATTTTTCCAATATACACTATACCCAGTTTTTTATTTTTTTGTTGTATGTAAGTTTGGTTAATTTTTGTGTAGTATACTTTTAGGCGCTGTTTTAATATTTCATTTTGCGACAAAAAAATTGCAAATTAATTTTAGATAAGCTTTATGTCCAACATAATGTTAAACTTTTTGAGGTGGTGCGGAACTTCGTGTGGGAGTCTGATTCCCAGTCGACCGGTTTTTCTAGTTAATAAAATGATCAGAGTGGAAATTATTCTATAGAAGTATATGCCAGAAATCGAAGACGGTTTTTAGGCGGATTGATTTCAATTTCTCTGTAGTTGTGCTAGAAAACGCAGTGATTGAATTTTTCGAACTTAGATGTTTCAATGCAAATTTATACTTAAAACAACTAAAATGTTAAATTCTTTAAATGCAGATTATCGAGGAAAACAATAAGCTGCAGTGGTCGGCATTTTATTTTTTTTATAACTTCAAATAAGGGCCAATTTAACCAAACCATATTTATAAACGTCAGAGATTTCAAAACCATCGAAAGAGATTTCTGGCACCAGAGAAATGTATTTAGCTTGTTATGCGTTTGAAGGAGATTTCTGGTACACGCCTGATACACCATATTCCTGGAAAATGTTGTGCTTAATGAAACCGTGTTAAACAAGACAAAAATCCAAAATGTTGGTTATTTTCTTAGATTTTAAACAACTTAAACATAAAGTTCATACGTTGCATATGTTATTTGAAATAGTAGGTAATTTAGTGCGGTTATCATTGTTATCTTTAGCATGCTTTTGCAGTGCCCCTATACCATGTGTATGTCTATGTAAAAAAATTTATAATTTTTGATTGTTTTGTTGATTTCGAAGTTTCATTGTAGCTTTCTAGACACATTTTTAAAACTGTGGCTTGTTGAATATTTTTGAGAGATAAGCCCTCAATAGCTTCTATATCTTCAAGATTTCTGTCCTCAGATTTTGAATTCTTTCCATCATTTACAGCAACTTCATTCAAAACTTCTTCATCAAGGTCTTTGTTTTGCAAAAAAATAAAAAATCTTAAATATTCCCGATAGCCCTCCCTCCTTTATCTGGAGATATAGAAGTTTGCATGGTGAACTATGGTAACTTTCGAAACTGCAGAAACTAACAAAGATTACGTTACGCAAATTATACATGCTATAAATTCAAAATGATATTTTGGGTTAACTAAATGAATAACGACAAGTTGAGTACACTGTACGTCTGTCTGAAGTTATCTAAAATTAATTTGATATTTTTTGTCGGAAAAATTAAATATTAAAACAGCGCCTAAAAGTATACTACACAAAAATTAACCAAACTAAGATACCAAAAAAAAAAAAAAAAAAACTGGACATAGTGTATATTGGAAAAATGAAAACTAAAAACTATATAAATTGCTTCCTTCTGAGGTAATTTTTATTTGTGGCTTTTTGTTTTAATTTTTTTGAATTAAATTGCCTCCTTCTCTAGGCCTGCTAATCGTTCATCGTTAGTTAATTTGGTTTTTGAAAGTTTAATTTTTATTTATTTTTGTTTTTTGTTTCTATAAGTCTAAATTATAGACAGTAACCCAAGAATTATTTTATTGTTTATTTTATTTTTATTTAAATATATTTCCATTTTGTTTTTTTAATTCTTCAAAAGAGTCGTTGTAGTTAATCAATCTGCAAATATCTTAGTAGATTTTCACAATTGCTTTCATTTGATAATTTAAATTTTAGTTTTTGAATTTTATTTTATTTTTCTACATAATATTGTACAGTACTTCATTATTTTATTATTTGTTTCTTTTCCCATATCATTTTCTTGTTCCTCACCAGTTTGTTTATCTACATCTACATTCATATAACAATAATCAAATTCGCTGGAAGACTCATTTTCATTATCATCATCTGTAGATGTAGATATTCAACTGTATTTATGTAGGTATATAAATTGTGTTTGGGTAAAAGTTAATAGATACGTAGAAAATATATCTGTGGAATGTGTAGCCATGTGATGATATTCTTCTAAAGTAGTCTGCAAAGTTTCTTTGTGAATAAAATAAGCTGATAGGAAAATGGAATTTCTAAATCTTACACTTATTTAGTTTTTAGTAATGAAATTTTGATTAAATAATATCCTTCTAAATCTTTTCAATTTCTTCAATTTATTAATTTAAATTTTATGTTTTGGCATTTATTTTATTTTTCTGAACAATATTGTTTCTTTGTACCTTGTTCGTAATTATTTTATTATTTTTTTGTTTTATTGTTCAAAATATTTATAATTAAGTAAATTGTATTTATTTTACTCTTTTTTTTTTGAAAATCTTGGAAAAGGTACAACATTCTTAATTGTATCACTTCAAATCAATTGTTTAAATTTTTTATTTCACTTAATTTTTATTGGTGACAATTTATTTATTTATTTTTTTTTTTTCTATTTTATATTATGTTACACTAAAATATTTAATTTTTTTTTTTGTCTTCGCAGCAAATTCTTGCAAAGTTTGTAAGATCATCTTTGACATTTTTTGGTAATATTAATATAATAATATGTATAGTATTTCTCTTATAGTTTTAAACAAAGAAACTTGATTAAGCAGTATCCTTCTTATTTTGTTTTAAATTGTCTATTTATTTTTTATTTTTTTTTTTTATAATGTTGTTTGTTGTATTCATTCTGTACATTTCAATTTTTTAAATAAACTAAAAGGTGTATTAGTCATCAAGTTCCGTTCAATTATTTGTATTCTTGATGGACATAAAAGAAATTAAATGAAGTCGATTAAAATTGCACAAAAAATGATTGGAAATTAACACGTTGTCCATTCGATTTGGATGTGAATATACAAAAATGTTAAATCAATTTTTATTTGAATTAGTTCTTTGATAATATATTATCCTTTTCTTTCTGTTTCATTAAGTTTGCTCATAAATTTGTGTATAATCTCAACAAAAGTATTTTTTATTTACATCGAAAATTAAATAAAAGTTTTTTTCTGTCCCTTTTACATTTGGTTTCATAACAACCGGTTGCTTGATAACCTAATGAAAATTTTGTTTTTTATTTGCGAATTCTGGCCATGCCTTAAATCACGAATTTATCACAAATTGAGGTTTTGATTTTTGTTTAAATTGAAACGGCGTGGTTTTTTGGTGTGCCTGGGGTCAGGGGAATCTCTAATAAAGCTCCAACAGTAATATGCGCCCATCTAAGTAATCTGAAGCAATATCTTGGTGAAAAAGTTCTCCATGTTCGTCACTGGCGGACCCATATATTCAGGGAAAAAATTCAAATATGAGTGAAGAAAATTCCATTTTAGTGACATATTGCATCCCATTTTATAGTAGCAGGCCATATATAGAGCATGAGTCTGGAAAGCAGTATTCAAGAAGCCAGGGCCTCAACTTTGCTTGACTTAATTGAAAGCTTGTATGACTCAATACCAGATAGAATTTCCACGGTTATGTTAAACAGGAAAGACTCAACCCACTACTTAAATCATTCAATATACTTTGAATTTCACACTTCACTAGTAAAAATTATCATTCATATATAAAAAGCAGTTTAATGTACATTAAAGGTAAAGTGGGCTGTTCAAGTGGTAAAAAAAAAGAAAAACGTAATTTTCTAGTTGTTTTCTTTTTCAACTAAATTTTCAAATAGTGTTGAACATACAATATTTTTTTTTTTTAGTTATGGGGTGTACAAATAAGTTTTTAGGGATTTTTAAGTGACTTAGAAGCTTTATTTCGAGGACATTTTTCCACATTTCAGGCAGCATACGGATTCCGCGTTGGAAAAGTTCCTCGTTTTTTAAAGCTATCCAAAACTCGACCCATATTTTTGCTTCTGCGAAAGAAGTGAAGTGTTGCTCGGCCAGGCCATGAGTCATCGACTGGAACAAGTGGTAGTAGGAAGGAGCAATGTCTGGTGAATACGGCGGGTGGGGCGGGTTATCCCATTTTAGTGCCTCCAAAGTTTCCTTAACAACTTTTGCAAAATCACTTTGTCGTGTCTTTTGGCATATTGGGAGCGTTTGATCTTGTTTGTAACGGTCTCCAGTGATGGTTTCGTTAGGCTGGTGCAGCTCATAGTAGATCACTCCGAGCTGATCCTTTCAGATGCACAGCATTACCTTCTTGCCATGCATATTCGGTTTGGCCGTTGAAGTTAATGCATGCTCAGACTTATCCCATGATTTTTTTGCGATTTGGGTTTTTCGTCCCCCCGTCAAAATTCGATACAAAAAACCATTCCCATTATGCCTGTGGAGCAATTGTTCGCACGGGAAAAAACGCTTTCTGCAAATTGCATTTTGTCGGTACAAAAGTTGACATGTTTAGAGAAAAAAAGACAGTTTGTTGTTTACACGTCAGCAAAATAACACATACGGATTTTTGGCGGGAATTGGTGACTCTTTAACATGGATAGAGTGGCCAGAACGTCCGATGCGATATACTGTTAGTTGTTTGTTTCTCGTTCTAGGGATGAGTAAAATGAAGGCACTCCCTGCTGATGCACTACAAACATCATGACAAAGTGATTTTACCCATTGAAAAGTGTATTGTGAAAAATATATAATATTTTAGATAATTTTGTAGCAACCAGAACTTTGAACCGGTTGTCTAAGTGTGAATATACAATACAAAGTTTCTTATTATACAAAAAACCTGAAAGGTCAGTAAAAAGGTTTGCCAAAATTGAGAGCAGAAAAAAAGAAGACTATTGAATATAGTATAAGTTTGAGGAACCAATTTAAGATTAAGTATAAAAAAATACAATTTTCTTAAGTGCAATGCAAGCATCTTAATCCTTTGAGCAATCAGGCTTGGTTTGGTTAAATCTGTGCATTCCTTGGCCTGGCTAATAATATCACACCCAAAAAAAGAAAATACACAAAAGTTATTATGATAATGATGATAATAGTGGTGGTGGTGGTGGTGGAGTAGAAAATGAAAACCAATGTTGACGCTGTTGTAGTTGTTGTTGTAGCTTCTCACCTGACGCGCCAACAAAATGAATCACACGCAATCCCGAGCAGCACTAACAACAACTCTAGCAACACCAGTATCACACACTTTCATACTAAGTATATTACTATATTGTCTTGAAATTGACGTTATTGTCGTCTCTTAAAGCCTTCCCTTGGTTGTATGGATATAGTATGGTATCTACGTTGTGTTCACCTGCTGTGTTTGATGCCTCAATCGTGTTTGCTACAATCTCATCGGAAATCACTTAGATCCCAATAAATAATCAAATCACCCGCTCACTTCTTTTGCTTACAAGAACAACAACACTACACCAACTACAATAAAACAAGATGCCTGCCTGCAAGGAGGATGAGGATGATGATGATGATGACGACAACGACGACTAGGTATATACAATACCTTGTTCATACCATGTCGTCCCTGAACGTGGATCGTGTCCATTTGGGGGAACATTAATTACGCGTTACTTAAATTCTAATATCCACTACAAATTAAGTTGTTGACTTTAACATTTATGCGAATTGTCGTGCTGAGTCTGCATGAGTTGAATCGTTTTGGGTTAGATAGTATTGTAGAAACTGACTGTGTCTACAAGACTATGTTAGTTTTGTACTCGGATTGCTTGGTGTTGGTGTTTAGTGTTTGGTTTTTAGTGTTGTTCATCTTCATGAAATGCTCAGTGATCAGTGAACTGACCAGTTGTGCACAGCGGGTGTTGTTTTTAATATGGAGACATTCTTCTTTTCTACTTTAGCAATAAAAAAAATAAAACAATAATATCATCAAAAAAAAAGAAGAAAACATATAACCAAATATTGGTTTTTTTTCCATTGTCATTGATTTCCAAAAAAACAAACGCATTAAAAGCAATAAATACAAAAAAGGTAACAAACAATAAAACTAAATGCAAATTAATCAAAATGATATTCAAATAGAAAAATGTCATTTAAAATTGAAACTTTCATAAGTCATTTATTTTACAATAAATTGCGAACACGAATATTCCATAGCAGAGAAGACAGTGTGGAATCATTGCGCCTACGCTTTAAGTGGCTCATAGATGTACAATATTATTGGCTAAAATATATTAAATAAAAATATTGAAATTGGTTTTATTAGATTACTATAAGTAATCGGTTTGTTGTTATAAATGGTGATACTATAATAAGTTGTCACAGGCTAGAGAAGAGCAATCGTTTGCATAGACTGAAAAAGAAGCCCCAAAAAAATAAAAAAGATGGACGCAAGCCCCGTAAGCCATTGAAACCTAGGACACCGCGAACCAAATGACGACCAAGAAAACCATCAAAACACAAACCAACAAAACGACTTCCGCGGCGACAACCACAAGAGCCACCAAAACGACCAATTTTGCCAAAATCTTTATGGAAACCAAGGAAATGGCAGAGCAGGCGTGCACAAAAGTTCCAAAAGTGAGAAGGCAAAGTTTTTAACAACACCTTGGTGGTTATAAGAATGAAAAAGGCATGGCAAGAGATGGGGGCCGTATATTATCCACTGGTTTTAAAAATAGGTTGTAAGACCTATATTAACCTATGGAGCCCTAGTATGATGGGAAGCGCCAAAACCCAACTCCCACCTATACAATCTTCATAAAGTGCAAAGAATAAATTGTCTAGGAATCACTGGATCTCTACGATCTAACCCCAGGCGGCTCTGGATGTCATTCTCAAACTGGCAGCGGCTATAACTACAGTCAGACTACGGGAGTTGCATCTTCTTAAGCCCTTTGTCCCGGCCACAGTACTATCCTACAGGAAGTGGCGATTTAAGCTGATGGTGGAGTACTTGACTACTGTGTGAAAACACTCAAATGAAATGACAGTTTTAAGACAAGATTCCTGGGAAGAGATGATTGTAAGTGGGATAACGTCCTTGAACGGGACGTTGAAATTTGTGTCGAAAATGCTCAAAAATTAGAAAAGAATCAAAAATGGATTTTATCTTAATCAATCAAGATCAATCAACAAACAATTCGGATTCAGATATATTCAATGATGTATGAATATCAATTTCATCCGCATCGTATTTTTTAACAATATCTTTTCTATAAATCTGTCAAATTTTGAAATTAGTAGAGAAGAAAGAAGATCTGAAATAAATTTGTTAAAGAAAATTTTTAAAGAAGAAAATTCAAGTATTTTCAAAAAGTATATTAATTTTGGATCTGTTGTTAATCTATATATATATAAATCATTTGATTCATGTCTCTGAACGTATCATTTGAGTACGGCTAAACTGATTCTGATGAAATTTTCTGCGAAACTCTACCATCATGGAGAGTGTTCCTGTAAAGTTTGGTGCGGATCGGACAGTTGAAGAGAAATTGGTAGATTAAATTATGGAGTAATATTTTAAAAACAATTAAGTCGCCCTTATCAAATTTATTAGATAATTTTGCCAATATCATTAATTGATTGGTCTGATTTTTCAATTAAATAGAGAACAGCATCACGCACTAACATCACACAAAGGACGACGGGTACGTTAGTTTTGGTATAAATAAATTTTCATGTGTAATACAAATTATGGACTAGCAGTTTATTATTATAAGGTAAAGGTGTATGTGAGCTTTTTTAGTAGGACAAGAAAAATAAAATTCTAGAAAACTATCAGTTGGGCAAAGAAAATCGTTTATATAAGTCTTTTTTTATATCAGTTCATCTGAGAAGGATTAACACACAAAAACTTCAATAAATTGCATAAGTTGATGTGACTTCTATATAGTATTTTTGTATGTTTCGGCTGTTTCGGCTGAACAAATCATATTGGATCTCTTTTAAGGTAGAAATGGAGTTCATTACCTGATTTATTTTTGTTAATTTTTGTGATCAAAATGGTGAAATTACTCTTTCGACATGTGCGTTACTTCCAGGTAGACACATATAGTAATGTACTCAATAATTATGGAAAAGTTCATTAAGTGGAGATTGTTGGTCATCTAACGGTTTTCATCAGGAACATTCACAACATTCTACCCAGTACCTTGTTGTCCTCTGTCGCAAACTCGTCGAACACTTTCGTATCTTGGCAGATGCCAATAAATCCTTACGTGATAAGCAAATCCCTCACATCTTTCATCAAATATGCCCATTCAAACACTTCAAGTTCTGTATTGAATTAACACCATTGCTCCAAGAATTCTTTGTTTGCCTTATAAAACTCAGTTTGGTCTACTTATTTGTGAAAGCGGGACTTTTATGCCCTCGCTGGGGACAGCGGGACAGTCCCACTTTCAAGTTGTCTGCGCAAAGCGGGCGTATGGTGATGTTTAATATGGTATATGATAGATACATAGATACATATATCAGCAATCCATCAATTTTATTGCAACTCTTATATGCCTTTTTTATATGTCTATGGGCCACTTAACTCTCTCTCATATTCCTCCTCTACCTTCCCGTGATTAGCAGTGTCTATCTTATAATTTGCTTAAAGCGGTACAAAATCAAACACAAAACAAAATTTGAACACGAAACGAAATGCAAAACGAAAGCGCGTTAACAGGCGAATTCTATTCATAAATAAATATGAAATTAATATTAATTTCAATTAATGTCAAATATTAACGTCGACAAAAGCGTCAGGCATCATTTGTTTGTTGTTGTTGTTGTTATTGCTTGTGATGTTGCTGAGGAGCGGCAACATGTTGACATATTATGTGTGTGTTGGTGTTTATTAGCTTTATTGGCATTGATTTTCAAGTTGTTGACTCTTTTAGTCTCCATAAACTTTTGCTCACTCATGCGATTTCTTAAGTTTATTATTATTTTTTTTTTTATTATTCATTTTCCTTGTTCGCATTGTAAGTATGTGTGCGCATTGCAAAATTGATGTTATTAGCGCGATAATGTCGCAAATCCACATGATTTATTATTGGAACAATTCAATATATGTAGGTATACATTCTATATGTATCCATGTCTGTTTGTATCTACATACATGAGTCAACCAACCAGCATTTTTTTCTTTTAAATATTGTATGTACGAAATGTATGTTTGCACATATTTATTTGTATATAAAGTCAGTGTCTCTGCTAGCACTTTGATTTGACATTAGCAAACTCTAAAATGTCACTTAAAGATATGTTTATTTCAATTAAATGATTTTATTTCGAATATTTTGAATAAATTTGCTTCATAAACGCAAAAAAATGCTATCGATATGGATGGAATTTCTTACATTTTATACTAGAAATAATATATGCCCATATTTAGAGTTCCTTACTCAATGGGTGCCCTATTACTAAGCCTACGCTGTCCGTCCATCCGTTGGTCAGTGGGCCCTATCTCATGAACTGTAACAGTTAGACGGTTAAAATTTTCACACAGTGTGTAATACAATTGTCGCTATCACGACAAATAACAAAAATGAAATAATGATAAAAAATTAAAGGGATTCCCATATGAGAAAGGAAAAAAAATTTAGAAGGACTTACTTTAAAGTAAATTTCATTACCAAAAACCATTAATTAATTAATGCAGCATTGAACTCAACATTTTTATACATAAATATTATATTTTGTAATACCAATGATGAATTTAAATAAAAAATATGTACTCTGAATTTAAAAATTCAAAGAATATTATATGTTTCATTTATTGTATTCTATAAGCATTAAAAGTGTATTTAATTTTATTAAATTTAATAAAAAGAATTAGGTAGTTAGGACATGTTTCTGGAGGACTGTTACCATTATCATTGCAAACTAATGAGTGATAATAATGAGGTGATGTTAGTGAGAAGAGTAAGATATTTTAACGATACAACATTTTGCCGATACGATTCCGATTATTGGAGTAAAAAATCGGCGATTCCGATACCGATATATATATAAATAGCTTATTAAAGGCCCTTTTATTTAGACGGTCAGTTCAGTCTCAGTCTCAACCCATTATCGACCGTTAACCGAATCGATGACAGAAAAATGGTCTGATGGCCCAGCTAATTTGTCAGTCCATTTTTATTTTTGAAGCGATAGCATAGACTGACACTGAACTAACCATCTAAAAGGCCTTTACGTTGGCAAGCCTGACTGTTTCATATCGGTCAATAGACAATCGGCGATTCCGATATATCGGCCGATATAAGTTCCCGTTATTAAGGACAGCAAATTGACAGGCTTTTAGAATTGCAAAAGACTCTACGATGAAGATGGAATTATATAATGGTAGTGAGCCTCCAGCAATGATTTTCTCCCTGTTATCTACGACGGCAAAAGCCGTGGAGTGATCGGTTTTTGTTCCATCAGTGTAAAGCCAAATTTTTGTTACCCTGTTTCTCTTTTTCGCATACTTGTGTTTTTGGCTGACTTCGAGCCCAGGCTGGCGAGGGGATAATAATGTTGGAAAACTTTAGTGGAGGCAATTCTACTTGCTTGCATTATATGGCACAAAGCCTGATGGTGGAGAGACATTTATAATGCCGTTTTTGCTTAAAGATGCCGACGAAATCTTTTGCTAGCAAACGGTTTGATGTTGCATAAAGCTTTGGGCTTAATTGCAGAGTAATTGCTTCAGTCCTTTATATGATGCCGGGTAGCCCAGCTTCCGCCAGAGTGCAGGCAGTGGCAGGACACTTATTTAAAATACTCCGATTCATTAATTTTTTTTTTTTTTTTTTATAAAAATCTTCTTCACTTCACTCACTCGTAGTGGGACAGCAAAAAATTAAATTTGAACCTTTGGTTGAGCCAGAGAAATTATTAACCGCCATTGCACATCAAATTGAGACTCATAAAAAATGTTGTAAAAAAAATTAAACAAAGACGGTTCTGCGTTCCACTTTTTCATGCAAAAATTTCCCAAGCTTAGTGAGGCAAAAATTAAGGAGGGTGTTTTCGTAGGTCCAGACATAAAAAAGCTAATTCAAGTTTGATCGTTTACATCTACTATTAACGATATTGAAATACAAGCATGGAACGCTTTACTTTTGATGTAACAAAGAATTTCATTGGTAACAAGAAATCAGATGATTTTTGCGAAAAAACAAAAGTTTTGTTGGCCTGCTACTATAAAATGGGATGCAATATGTCACTAAAATGGAATTTTCTTCACTCATTTTTGAATTTTTTCCCTGAATATATGGGTTCCGCCAGTGACGAACATGGACAACTCTTTCACCAAGATATTGATGCATTTGAAAAGCGCATTCAAGGTAGATGGGAGCAGATTACTGTTGGAGCTTTATTAGAGATTCCCCTTACCCCAGTCACACCAAAAAAACCACGCCATTTCAATTAAAACAAAAATAAAAATCAAAAGCTCAATTTGTGATAAATTCGTGATTTAAGGCATGGCCAGAGTTCGCAAATAAATAACAACATTTTCATTAGGTTATCAAGCAACCGGTTGTTATGAAACCAAATGTAAAATGGATGGAAAAAACATTTTATTTATTTTTCGATTTTTGTTGAGATTATACACAAATTTATGAGCAAATCTAATGGAACAGAAAGAAAAGGATAATATATTATCAAAGAACTAATTCAAATAAAATTTTATGTAACACTTCTGTATATTCACATCCAAATCGAATGGACAACGTGTTAATTTCCAATCACATTTTATTGGTGAAATTTTAATCGATTGCATTTAGTTTCTTTTATATCCATCAAGAATACAATCAATTGAACGGAACTTGATGACTAATACACCTTTTAGTTTATTTAAAAAATTAAAATGTACAGAATGAATACAACATTACTAAAAAAAAAAAAATTAAAAAAAAAATAAATAGACAATTTAAAACAAAATCAGAAGGATACAGCTTAATCAAGTATATTTGTGTAAAACTATAAGAGAAATACTATACATATTATTATATTAATATTACCAAAAAATGTCAAAGATGATCTTACAAACTTTGCAAGAATTTGCTGCGAAGACAAAAAAAAAATTAAATATTTTAGTTTAACATAATATAAAATAGAAAAAAAAAAAAAATAAAAATTGTCACCAATAAAAATTAAGTGAAATAAAAAATTTAAACAATTGATTATGAATATAAAATCTAGAAAAATAATAAAATAATTACGAACAAGGTACAAAAAAACAATATTGTTCAGAAAATAAAATAAATGCCAAAACATAAAATTTAAATTAATAAATTGAAGAAATTGAAAAGATTTAGAAGGATATTATTTAATCAAAGTTTCATTACTAAAAACTAAATAAGTGTAAGATTTAGAAATTCCATTTTGCCATCAGCATATTTTATTCACAAAGAAAATTTGCAGACTACTTTAGAATAATACCATCATCATGGCTACACATTCCACAGATATATTTTCTACGTATCTATTAACCTTTTACTCAATACACAATTTATATACATAAATACAGTTGCATATTTAGAACAACACTCATCTACAGATGATGACAATGAAAATGAATCTTACCGCGAATTTGATTATTGTTATATGAATGTAGATGTAGGTAAACAAACTGGTGAGGAAGAAGAAAATGATATGGGAAAAGAAACAAATAATAAAATAATGAAGTACTGTACAATATTATGTAGAAAAATAAAATAAAATTCAAAAACTAAAATTTAAATTATCAAATGAAAGCAATTGTGAAAATCTACTAAGATATTTGCAGATTGATTAACTACAACGACTCTTTTGAAGAATTAAAAAAACAAAATGGAAATATATTTAAACAAAAATAAATAAATAAACAATAAAATAATTCTTGGGCTACTGTCTATAATTTAGACTTATAGAAACAAAAAACAAAAATAAATAAAAATTAAACTTTCAAAAACCAAATTAACTAACGATGAACGATTAGCAGGCCTAGAGAAGGAGGCAATTTAATTCAGAAAAATTAAAACAAAAAGCCACAAATAAAAATTACCTCAGAAGGAAGCAATTTATATAGTTTTTAGTTTTCATTTTTCCAATGTACCAACACTATGCCCAGTTTTTTTTTTTTTTTTGTATCTAAGTTTGGTTAATTTTTGTGTAGTATACTTTTAGGCGCTATTTTAATATTTCACTTTTGCGACAATACAATTGCAAATTAATTTTAGATAACTTCAGACAGACCTACAAGCTTTATGTCCAACATAATGTTAAACCTTTTGAGGTGGAGCGGAACTTCGTGTGGGAGTCTGATTCCCAGTCGACCGGTTTTTCTAGTTAATAAAATGGATCAGAGTGGAAATTATTCTATAGAAGTACATATATGCCAGAAATCGAAGACGGTTTTTAGGCCGAGTGATTTCAATTTCTCTGTAGTTGTGCTAGAAAACGCAGTGATTGAATTTTTCGAACTTAGATGTTTAAATGCAAATTTATACTTAAAACAACTAAAATGTTGAATTCTTTAAATGTAGATTATCGAGGAAAACAATAAGCTGCGGTGGTCTGCATTTTATTTTTTTTTATAACTTCAAATAAGGGCCAATTTAACCAAACCATATTTATAAACGTCAGAGATTCGAAAACCATCGAAAGAGATTTCTGGCACCAGAGAAATGTATTTAGCTTGTTATTA
>JBAMAV010000671.1:0-16082 GCA_037043315.1 Amiota communis
AGCCTATACTTAATAAATGCATGTTCTATTGCGTCACCCTGTAATTGTATTGTCTGTTTGAATTGTTTGTCTGTTTCTTGTTCGAGGATAAGTGCTTCCTACCTCTATCGCTCTGTTGGATTTAAACTCTGTTCTAAAGTTTCCTTGACTGTTATTAGCAACTTATCTACTTTGTTCTGAAATCTGCTGTATGTATGGGTGTATTCTCTTTTTGTATCCTGATTGTGTACCTTCTTGTAATTTCTTTTCACGACTAAAACTCTGATTCTGATATGAACTTTGTAATTGCTCCTGTCTGCGCTTTTTTTCCTGAATATAGATGTTTCCTTCTTTAGTAGCTTCCTCAAAGTCTTTGGACGCATTGACATAAAAGCTGCTCCAAGTGGTCCTTTAATGACTTAGTAAAAACTATGATTTTTACTGAAATTGGTATATTTTTCTGTTCGTTTTGTTTTACTTTGTTATTATTTGTTTGTTCTTTATCTTATCACGCAAATAGTAATGTGCATTCGGTAGCTGATATGCCCTCAACTACCGAAGTTACACTACTGCTACTACTCATGTGAGCATTATATTGGGTACCTTTATATGTATGCTTTGTTATCTGTACTTTTATCTGGACTTCTCTCTTTGTAAGTTTCTAATTACCTCAATACTACTTCTTTATTTTGTATATGTATGTATACTCTCAATTCCTACATGCGTTTGACAATGAAACACACTCTCAATTATCGCACCCACGATCGATTTCTTAGACTCGTATTACATTGATGTGTAGAGTAACGCAGCTGATCGTCGGTTCTTCTTTGTGCTCGATAGCTAGCTTTGCAATTACTCCTGTCTGCATTTTTTTTTCTGAATATAGATGTCTCTTTCTTTAGTAGCTACCTCATAAGCTTCCTCCAAAGTCTTTGGACGCATTGACATAAGAGGTGCTCCAAGTGGTCCTTTAATGCCAATCAAAAATGTAATTAAGCATGTACTCGCATAAAAATCCTTCTTTGTTTCTACCACTATTAGTTCTGAATACTTCCTTTCTGATAAGTTGAACAATGCTAATTTAATTTCTTTAGTGTTAAATTTCTTTGCTCAAACTCGTGTAATATATAAGAGACTAGCAAACTGCCCTGCTTTGCACGGGTGCAATTTAAAAAATATCGCTTTGGTATTGATAGCATGAAATTTTATTAATTAATTTTTTTTACAAATTTTTGTTTACAATATGTCTTTGTATACAATTTCTACAGCTTTTTTGTCATTACACAATACGAACTGAATTGACGCGTGAAAGAGCTACATATAACTGTTCATGGGAAAAACACTGAATGCTGGACTCGTCCGCAAAGCCAACCTGTCAAATTATCAAAATACAGTATTGGTAAATGGGAAAAGAACTACTTTTTGAACTGTTTTGTGAGCCAAAAAGAGCTGTTTGATGTTGTAGTGAATTATAAATACCTGTTTTGGTGAATGTCAAAAAAAAATGTTGCTGTCTTTAGTGAATGACAAATATGGATAATTAATGATAATAATCATAATTACTTTTATTATTGAATCAATTATTTACATGCAAACTTTTCTAATGAAATTCTTTAATTAACAGTGAAAATATCAAAATACGTTGCGTGGTTTAGAAGTAATCAGTATTCTAACTTCTTGACTTTGCTTTATACTATGTAAAGCAGGTTCATTTCTCTTATCCAGAAAGTGTTGAATTAAAATTTTCTTTCAAGAGAGGAATTAATCATGATAAAACACGAAAAATTAGGACAAAAATTGTGCCGAACCTAACTGTCGCACATGTGACAAAGCGTTCCAACACACTTATGGCTGCACTTAAGTGCATACTAGACTTGAGCTTGAATGCGTTCAAAACGGCTTTTGAATCATTCACTGTAAAATGTGTTTGAGTATTCATTCATTCATTTTTAGTGGATGTGAATGTGTGTTGTGTTTCATTTCATTCACATTCATGTGCTCTTATCTACATACACAGATTGTCAATGAAGCTGAATGTTGGTATGAGTGAATATGGCACATAGAATTTTTTCTGCATTTTACAACTGTACGAGGGCTGTTCAATAAGTACCCGTGTTTGACGATAGAGGACGTTCCTGAATGAAGTTAGTGTTATCATCGTGTGCTGCCATCTGTCAGACGACGCTAATATAAATTTCAAACTGATTGATTTCGATTTGGCAGCCATCCGAGTCAGACGTGTTTCGTGATTTTCGCTAAGATGGAAAAAGAGCAGTATCGTTCAGTAATTCCCTTTTTGTTTTTGGATGGAAAAAAATGCGAGGAGATAAAAGCAAAGTTGGATGCTGTTTATGGGGACACGTCGTCATCTATGACCACAGTTAGATATCGGTTCAACGAATTTAAACGTGGGCGAACATCCGTTTTTGATGAGGAACGATCAGGACGCCCGACAGACGTGAATACCGTGGAAATCATTGAAAAAGTCCACGACATGATTCTCGCTGATCGACGAACGTAAGTGCGCGAAGTAGCAAAGGCCGTAGGTGTGCCGACCGGAATGGCAATTAATATTTAACATGATTAGTTGGCGATGGAAAAATTGTCGGTCCGATGGGTGTCGCGATTGCTCACGCTGAACATCAAACGGATGCGGGTGTTAACTTCGAAGCAGTGTTTGGGGCAATTTAAGCAAGATTCGAAGGCCTTTTTGCGTTGAGTTGTCACCGTTGATGAAACCTGGATTCATCATTACACACCAGGAACTAAGCAACAATCAAAACAATGGATTTCTCCCGGAGAATGTGCACCAAAGAAGGCGAAGACGGTCCCATCGGCCGGTAAGGTCATGGCGACGATTTTTTGGGATGCGAAGGGCGTCATCCTCATGGATTTTTAAGAAAAAGGAAGAACGATCACTGGACAATACTACATTGAGTAATTGGACCGCTTCGACAAAAAATTAAAGGAGACACGGGCGCGTTTGTCGAAAAAAAGGTGTTGTTTCATCCCGATAACGCACCAGCACATTCATCTGGTGTTGTCTCCGCCAAACTGCATGAATTGCGTTATGAATCGCTGCCGCACCCCCCGTATTAATCCGATCTGGCTCCCTGCGACTTTTTCTTGTTCCCTGACATGAAGAAAATTTAGCTCAAACGAGGAAGTCATCGCTGAAACAGATGCGTATTTTGGAGAGTTCGACAAATCCTACTTTTTTGAGGGGTTAAAAAAATGACCGGAACGTTGGGAGAAGTGTATCTTTCTTAAAGGGGACTATGTTGAAAAATAAAAAATATTTTAAAAAAAAAAAAGGGGTCTTTATTTCTAACACGGGTACTTAATGAACCGTCCTCGTATATTGAATTTGATCACGTCGCTCACGTCGCCCACCCTCATTCTACAAACGCTAAATTGTCATTGTCTCGCTCTCCTCCACAAACATACATTCGACTTATAAAATACGAAAGAAGACAAAAAAAAAGTCGGCGTAGCTGATCGACAATTGTGTTATCTGACGGCACAGTTTCCCCACACTGCCTCGCTTCCCTTATTCAGAAACAAACTTCTACTACACATCACACAACTATGAAGTAAATGATCCAATCGTTTTTTCCACATTCACTGTTTTCTTTCGTGTGTTTTGAATATGCAGGCACAACACTCATTGAATCCATTGTTCAATGAATGAGTCACTCACTCACTCATATCTCCTCTCACACAGCATTGCCAACATTCAAACTTCGAAGTCTACACTTATATTGAGTATGGATTCAGGAATTACAACTTTTGTTGGCAATGTGAATGAGCGATTGCTCGTGTCTAGTGCATACACGAATTGATGACAAAAGTACCGCCCAAGTTAGCTTCTATGCCGCTAACTTATAAGCATATAGCATTTTCTTATCTCTGTATAAGCGTTTATCCTATTTACTTTACAATAATCAGTCGTAACAATGCATAAGTATAACAGTTAGTTCTTTTTCAGACTCTTTGTATATGTAATTGTCTTTTATAAATTTTTTTTTTTTTTGTATTTACATAAACACGTTGGTGTTTGTGATCCTGTCAATCTGTTTTGCAAACGTGTTTATTATATTTAATTTCATTTGTCCCCAAATATTCATTTATATTATCAATATTACTTACGTAGTTTTAGTTCGTCTTTGAAATATTCAAAGAATGCCGACTGCGCCAGTTACCAGTATTTCCACTGGTAAAAAAAGTAAAAAAAAAACGAAAATTACCTAAAAAAGGGCAACAATGGGTAGAGTGACCAATTTCACAAACAGCATTTTAATTGCATTCTTATCGAATGTATATTTTCTACTACAACAACAACTACAAAATTACGTCATTTTCCCTGTTGCAGCATTCGAGAAATGTACATTGGATGTTAAGTGTGAAATTGGTATAAATAATTGGTGTTCTATTGTTTGTTTATGTATTTAAGTTTAATGCTTTTATCACTGTTATATGGTTTTTGGGTGTTATGTTTGGCGTGGTGTGTTTTGTTTTGTTTGGCGTTGTGTGTTTGCGATCTTTGCTAACACGTCCTCCTGATTTAAGCAATCAGCCCAAACTAGAATGAATTACAAAAGCGTCTCATTAAAGTGCTCGAAACGCTGTTTGCCTGTCGTTCTTGTTGCTCTCTCCAACGTTGCTAACTACCGATTGCATGGAAGATAGCTCGCGCAAAAAAAAAGGTTATTCTTTTGTGCCAAACAAAGAAACAAAAATTCTGTTGATGAGAAAAATCCACAACCAACAAATGAAGGGCTTCCAAATATTTTATTTATACTTATCACGTTTACAACATATGCTCATTATTTGCGACTACATATATAACTACCCCTCACAAATGATTCTTTCTTAGTTGTAACGATTCTAAAAAAATTTTGGCGAGATGTAAGACTTTTTTAGTTCTATTACTCCGGTCTTTACAACACATTCTCTGATATGCATCAAAAAATTTGAGAGAGGACACAATATTGTGAGCGAGTTATAACACTTTTTGTTTGCGCTTAGTTAAGAAAAATGTTAAAAAAATCAAAACAACAACAAAATGCTGAGCAACGGGTCAAAGAAACTTCTGCTTGTCAATTCCGCTTCCTGCAGTTGGACAGCCCTGTTCTACTACATTATTTTCAAAATATTCCCATATATTAATTTTTTGTGCCATAGCCAAACAATTACGATCATGCGTTGATTTCGCTGAACTAAAGGAAACTGAAAAATAATTGTGATCTACATGATTTTCAAAGCAAACTCTTAAAGAATGAGATTATCAAGAAGCAAACATCAATAGCTGACAACAGTCGCATAGACTAATGTCGTGACTGCAACTGACGTCGACTTGTAAATTCTGATCACTCGCTGCTGCTTCGACTTGTTCTAGTGACCGAAAGCAGAAGCAAATTAAAAATGATAAAACGTTGAGTGCTGCTGCTGCTTTGATTCTCTTCAGAGATCATTTTCTTCTGTTGCTTTGATTGCAATTTTCGTTTTCTTTCAGAAGCACAAGCAGAAGTAAAAGCAGAATATCTCTCCGATAAGACAAAAACAAAAAAGTTTTTTAATAAGAACAACTTTAATTTTACTATTTCGCACCAAAAATCCTCTTTTTAAGACGAATATAACGATACCCCAACTGTCGAAATCCGTCGAGCCATTTGGAAGATACGAGGTAATAAAGAAATTTAAAAACATACAAACGGGTCAAAATGAAGAGTAAAATTTGAAAAAGTGCGTTTTTGGCAAAAACGTTTTTATTAATACATAATTTAACTTGATGTGAGTGTGAATAATGTATTATACACTATCACACAAAACGCAAACACCTTTCAATCAGCTGTTTATTCCAAATTGCCCAAAATTGTTGGCATACCTATACTTTTTGGGTGATATCGAATACACTTGGTTTCAAAACCTTCGGAGATTTTTGGCATATACCCTACAAACTCCTTTTTTACGTCAAAAGTTCCGAGTTGAAAAGATGTTAATATATGCTTGTTAAGGTTAACCAAACTGACTAAACACCGAATCAGCTTTCGTATAAATAGCTTAAATGTTATAACTTTAAACATTTTTTTTTTGTCACAAGGTGCGCATCGAACAAAAAAAAAAAACAATGTTTTTAAATAATTAAAAAATCTCTTATCTCTATCTTCTCTTCTCTATTTATATAAAAATCTCGTGTCACAAAGTTTGTCATTTATGGACTCCGAAACTACTGAACCGATCTTGATGAAATTTTTTATATTTATGTCATTTGGTCGATTTTGATAGATAGGATAGTTTTTTATCGCGATTAATGAGTTCAATATTTCAATTTTAAATTAAATGTTTTTTTTTAAAGTTCCATAAATTGGAGCATCAATCTACAACGTCCTATAATTGTAACAAAACTCATAAAAACGTCAAAAAACTAAAAAAATAATTGTGTTGTGTTAAAAATCATTGATACAAAGCGCATAAAAACGTAATAACATTCGAACATTTGAGAAGAATCAGAAAAACATGCTTGCTTTCTTTGGTAGAATTAAATTAAAGAAAGGTATGTGGACAAAATTAGAGCGAGAAAGGAACAATGACTACAAAAATCGCAAGCTAACATCACGACGCGGGCCGCAGCAACGCAATCTAAATACCTAAATTCATTTTTAATTTAATAAATCATTTCCATTTTGATTGTTTTCCGACGAAATTTACGTTTGTTTTCAATTTTGACTTTATTAGTTATGAAATTTTTATGTCTTACAACAAACACTCAAACTTGGATTTAACGTTGAAGGATTTTGAGTGAGTATTGAATGAGTGAGTTCAAAGGCAGTTCTTATTGTATTTCAGTAGTGATTCTGTTGGCTTGCTCAATCATTCCACATTGTGATTTAGTTTGAAAATAAAAATCTTCTCAAACAATTTCCAAAGGCACGGAAGGAAACTTCCAGGGCTTTGGAACCAGAGTGATAATCTAGTATTTGTATAATATAGCGAAATTGTGCATTCACTTACTCACTTTTAATTGTTTCTTGTTGCAGTTTTCATCTTTTGTTTGGCTGCAGATGTTGCAATTCTCTTCTTAATCGTCTTTTGGTTAACTAATACTAACATCCTTAGATTTCCCTATGTAAGAAGAAGTTGCTGTCATTATGGTGTACTACAATATACCTCTTTGATAAAGACACTAACTGATTTGTCAATATCACTTTCAGAGTTACGATGAGGAAACTAATATATTTTTTGTATTGCAACCAACTTTTTATACTCTTCACGGGAGTGAATAGTATTATAAGTTTGTCATGAAGTTTGTAACACACAGAAGGAGACATCGTAGACCACATAAAGTATATACATATATTTGTGATCAGCTCGATGAGACGAGTTGATTAAGCCATATCCGTCTGTCGGTGTGTAAACTAGTTCCTCAGTTTTTGAGCTAGAGAGCTGAAATTTTGTACATACGATTCATTTTACTATACGCAAACCACCCTTTAATTTAAAGTTTAAAGACGAATCGAACTTAAATTTGAATGCTATAAGTTTCTGATCTATATTCATCAACCATGTAAATTTCATAATCCCAGGATTACCAGGAGGGGTACCTCCCATACAAACCCCCCTTTAAATTAAAGTTCTTATTAGAAAAAGTTTTTCGTTTTTTGGCGTATCGAACTAAAATTTGAATACTACAAGTTTCTGATCTATATCCATCAACCGTGTAAATTTCATAATCCTAGGATTACCAGGAGGTATGATCCTAGAGTTACCAGCAGCGGTACCTCCCATACAAACTCACATTATATAAAGAGTATAAGTGCAATAAAATTACAATGCCACTCAAACTGTGTTCTTTGTTGATACTCAAACTGTAACAGAGAGAATATAGTGATGCTAAGAAAGGAATGTTGGATGCAACCCGGAGGAGCGTGAATAGTATTACATCTTTGGCCAATGATAGCCTTCTTTCTGGTTTAAATTTGATATAAGTTTATAAAGTCGAACCTCAACTTTTGGGTATTAGAGCAGCGCCGCAGCTATTATGTTTAGCGATGATCTATTTAAAAAAACCTTTTTCCAGTGTGGCTGAGTGATTAGCAAAAACAAGAAAAATACTTTTTGTCGGTTTGGCTGAGTGATGAGCCAAAAAAAAACCTCTTTGTCAGTGTGGCTGAGTGATAGAGTGACTCAAAGCAACGGATGAGTTATCTGATGTTACTTCATACTGCTCTTATAAGATTCTGATATTTACTTAGATATGCTGCCTAGAATGTAAGCCTACCCAAAGAAACAAAGTCAAGCTTGTTTTTACTTTTAACGTGTTATAGAGTTGACGGCCTTAATCGAGAGGGAAAAATCTTTCTCCAAGGGTATCAAAAAATATTTTGAAAAATATATTTTCTGAAATTGAAAATCAACTGATAATGTTAAATAATCAAAACTCCTTTGCAACGTTGCCTGTTAATATTTGGTTGAGTAAAGCTCTAGAGAGTGGTGTTTTACCCAATTTCTAATTAGAATGTGCTTTTCCATCTGGGTATAGGCTGTACTGCGTGGTATGAAAGATTTGTTTTTACTTGTAAGGTGAGTTCCAGAGATTAACATCATATCGACTTTTATATTTTTTAGATATGTTATGACTTATAGTTTGTGGTGCAAAACACCATTTGCGTTCCAGAGAGTTATTTTTAAATGACTCATTATGGGGAATTTAACTTATCCAAGACTTTAATTTCGATTTCTTCAACTCTTGGAATCAATTTGGAATTGAATTCGTAGAGTAATATTTTCCCTTCGCTAAATATATTAATAATATGTATCTTTTTATTCTCAATTACAGTTTCAATTTACAAAATTTCCGAGTGTATTGAAGGCTGGTCACTGCCACAGCGGAGTAGCCACAGCACGTTTAGAAAATCAGAGCGCTTTACAAGATGCTGCTGGTCTCGTAAGTGGTGCTGGTGCTCATTGCTATTGCACTATTGAGCCATTTGTTGATGCCAAATTTAGTGTTCATATACAAAAGATTGGCAATAACTACAAGGCGTTCATGTAAGTTAATTTACGGGGCTATTTTCATTACTATTCAGAAATATATTGGGTGTTAAGATAAGTTTTGAGCCTTTTACAAAAGTTCGCATAACTAGCATTAAAACTCATCGGACCATCTGGAAACTCTATTTATGTTAAGATGTCATTATTTCCCTCTAAAAATCAGTATATGTTATTTCGCTGAAGTATAAACATTAAACTTTCTTTGGGCTTTAACTATGTTGACCTTTGCGCCAACAAAATGCATTTTGCGAGAAGCGCTGCTTTCATTTCAATCTGAAGAAAACTGAACTTGTTGGGAATCAATTGCTGTGTGAAGTATATGGGGAACATGCTTCATCAATAAAAACATCAGTACTGGTTCCGCCATTTTAAAAGACACCACCGACAAAGAAAGTGATGTCCAGTAAAATTTGTGGACACTGAGTCGGAGCCGAACTCCGTTTTTTCACGTGCAAGCAACTTCTGTAAAATCAAAATCGGAAGAGTTTTTTGTATTGAATCGTGAGGGGGAATGAGTATTGGATCCATTTGCATGAAGTGCAAAAAAACATGGGGTAAGCCTGGCCATGCATCAACTTCAACGGCGAAGCCGAATATTCATGACACGAAGCTTATGCTTTGCATCTACTCGGAGTAATCTACTATGATTCAATAACGGCTTACGAAACCATCACTGGGATGTACCAACAACAACTGTTACAATTGTGCCGAAAAATGAAGCTTGAAAGCCTCCAAATCACAAAGTGATTTCTCAGTACGACAATGCTCGGCCAAATTTTGCAAAAGCCGAGATTTTGGAGAAGCTTCAATGAGATGTCCTACCCCACCCTACATATTCACCGATGACTTATAGCCTGGCTGAGCAACACTTCACTTCTAACGAAGTTGCCAAAATTGGGTTGATATTTAGATCGCCTTTAAAGACGAGTAATCCGCATGCTTCCTGGAAGATGAGAAAAGAGCATATTGGTCGATTGTCTTTTCAAAAGGATTTCATTTGCTGCGAACTATACGTTGGGGGCATAGCAAAGCAGGCTGGGCTCCCTAGTCTTCTAATATATAAAAATCTCGTGTCACGGTGTTAGTGTATAAATTCCTCCGAAACGGCTCGACTGATTTTTATGACATTTCTTTATATATTTGGTAGGTATGAGAATAGGTTGTAAGGTATTTTTTATCCTTCTACCCCCAACCCCCATTTTTTAATCACGATTTTTGTATTTTCGTATGAACAATTCTAAATAATTAGAGACAAATTTTAAAATCAATCAAGTAGCCTTTGTCAAATATATCAGAAATAATTATGTCAATAATAACACTTAATTGGTTCGTCTGATTTTTCAAATTATTTCATATTAGTTTTAACCGTCGTGTCATTTTGAAATTTCATTCTGCATTTGTTATGTATCACAACAAAGTGCGCGTGATTATATTAATTTACAAGAAATTTATACGTGTTTTATGACTGTGAAAGTTGATAATAAAATACTTAAAGATCAAATACATTATCGGCATACCGCGTTTCATCAGCAAGTACAACAATTTGGTCTATTTGTGTGTGTGTTAAAGTGAACAACAATACAACAAGATAACGAAAATGAGCGTGTCAGTATAGTGATCTCACTCTCTCAGTATAAAGTTCCGTTACTAACAGCAATGCAGAAACAGACCACAATGAAAGATAATAGAAGCATTCACGCAACGTGGGAAACTTGGTAAAATTGGTAAATTTGCAAACAGGAAAACAAAGTTACTCCATACAAAAAAGAAAAAAAAAAATTTGCCAATTTGACAATTTTGCCGACTTGCGACATGAAAAAGTGAATTACGTTAGCAAAGTCGAAAAGTGCAGCTACATGAACGCTGTTCATTATTTCGCTGTACAGGACATATCCATTTGATCTTCATTGAAGAGAAAATTTTGACTTACGTATACCCTGTTTTTTGAGCCAGGACATAGCAGGGCGCGCCGGGAATTCTAGAAATAGATAAACGGTCCATTGTATGTGTGTTGACAGTGCAAGCAAGATGCAGGGGGCCTATTTGAGCCGTCGAACAAATAATGCAACAAACATGGAAAATAGTATAGCAGAAAGAATGGACGGACAAAGATAACGAAAATGCGCGTGTAAGCATGTTGCAATTGCGTGCATCTCGATTACAAGAGGCATGAGCTGAACGAAATCAACAACGGAACGGAATGGAACGGAGACAAGCGCACCGGTTCGCAATTGACACAGACAGGTGTAATGGACAAAGAATGTTCCCATTGGTTTGCGCTCAAATTTAAAAATGAGCCAGCTGCTACCAGAAATTGAGACACCACCAGAACCATTGAACGGCTTGCTCATCGGCACGGATCTAGATTCAAACCTCTTCCTGAAGTCCATTCGCACATTCAATTCATGCTTCCAAATGACATCGTTCGGAACAACAGAAATAGTTCTTAATACGTTCAAAATCAGAGGCCAAGTGTACCACAAAGTGGGCTCATTGCTGCCAATGCAAAACGAAACACATAAATTTGTACAAATATACTTCATGGGCGGTGAGGACACCAATCGCGTGGATGCACGTTGTGGCTACACTAACCTGATTTCGCCTAACGCCATGCGCATCGTCGGCAAGCTGGACGCCCTATTGAATCGGCACCATAAATTGTTGAAATTCTGCAAATCACACATGCACGAATTGCAAAATGACAATCATGCTATTTTCAGAAATCCTAATAAAACACCAATGCGCCTGTTGTGGACGACGTTGCTGGAATCATGGTTGGCGACCGCACAGAGACTCGAGAAATTGTGTTTCGAAAAAGAAAACAATAATCTGGAGTTCATAGCTACACACACTGTTCATACGACGCTTTCCAATATCCTCTAATTTTCTGTAAGGGGCAAGACAGTTATTGCATAAACAGTAAACAACGAGATCCCGCCGCAGGTACTTCATTCATTATAAAAATCATTACTCATTTTGAGATCATTTTCAATTAATATTTAAGAATATTTATGAATATGTTGTGCAGGAGCCGAAACAAACAAGAAAGTGAGCTCAATGGATTTTTATGCGTATCATATGATGATTCGACGTGGTCAGGACAACGTTATTGTGCGAAAACGACAAACTATTCGGCGGCACTCTGATACTACATTCCACGTTCAACGTACGCCGATGAGATCAATGCTTGCTTGGAATTACACAGGTCTACAAAATTCATTTTTTTTTTTTTTGATATGAGAATGGTTTCCGATGTATTTTTGAGCGCTGAACACGAATCTGGGGTCCAAAAGTGCCCATCATTTTTGGGTGTTTTGACTTCCACTTTTCTCAGAAATCTGACGTGTTCGAGACTTCAACTTATGCTTAAATTAAAGCTTGAATCTTACCCTAAAATAACAATATATGTCACTCAAAAAAAAAAAAAAATTTTTCAAGAAAATGGCGGCTCAAAGATGGCGCATGCAAAACCAAAAAGTAGATATAACGCATAAAATTGAACTCTCGGGTGTTTTCGGTGTCGCTGATTACGAAAATGATGTTAGTTTCTCCAAATTCAAAATGGCGGATCCAATATGCCGGACGAAAAAAATCAAACACTTGATCTAAGGTTCCATAACCTAAGGTTCCATAAAGGTCCAAGGTACCTCTTGTATTTTATAAAAAATGATTACAGAAAATGAAAATTGGTGTTTTTAAAGGGGTCATCCGAGCAATTCTATTTATAATTTTTTTCCTGAAAGTGACTTTTTCCCTTAAGTTGGCAATCCTGATTAAATCATATAGCATTTACAAATGCTTCTTCTTTACACAACCACATAACAGCCATTTATGACTCGGTTAGCATTTGTGACTAATGTGAGAATAGATCGTTCATTTCCAAAGTTACTAAAAAAAGGCTCAAAACTTAACTTGACTATTAATAATAACTATTATATATTTTATGTATGTTTTTGTTAGACGCAAATCAATTTCTGGCAATTGGAAAACTAATCAAGGTTCGGCGATGTTGGAACAAATCACTCTTACAGAAAAGTACAAAAGCTGGATTGACGAAGTAAGCAAACTTTAAAATTTGATTTAAAAACTATCTGATTATTGTATTCAATGTGTACGTATGTAAATAAGTAAATCAAATTATTTAAATTGTATTGAATATTATTGTTTCTATCTATACTAAATAAAATTATTAAAAATAGTAATTAAAAATAAAAGATTATTTGAGATTAACAAATAATTTTTGCAGATTTCTGAACTTTTTGGAGGCATGGAAATTTGCGGAACATCCGTGGTCGTAGGCAAAGATGGCCGGGAGTATATTATCAGTGCTTGTGACTCAACTTTCGCATTGATTGGCGATAGTCAGGAGGAGGATCGTAGGCAGATTGCTGACTTGGTTTCGTCGCGGATGCAAGTAAGTTATTTATGTTCAAATTGGTGGAGAATATATGTACATCTTGTTTATCTAGAATGTTTGCCGCCCGGGAATTTCATTTGGTAAATATCTCTCTTCTTCGCGTGCCGAGAGCCCAACTGATGATGTTGCAGCAACACCACCATTGCCGGCTGGTCCGCGTCCAGCACCTATGGGTGGACCTCCACCAATACCCGAACGGACTTCTCCAGCTGTTGGTTCGATAGGTCGTTTGAGTAGTCGTAGCAGTATGTCCGAAGTTCCCGAAGAAGCAACTGCGCCATTAAGTGGCAGTGAAGGCTTGACACGTCGAGATTCGCAAACATCTCATTCATCGAGTATCTCTAGTGCTTCCAGGATATCGCAACGTCCTCCGCAAACTCAGACTTCGGTTGTGGAGGATGCGGAAGATACCATGAAGAATCTCAGGAAGACTTTTGCCGGCATTTTTGGTGACATGTAGGAATTAGCACTTAAAAAACGAGGGAGAATAACGAGCGAGACATCGGGAAATAGAATAACAGGTGGCGTTGACAATAGTATTGGGATCGTAGGAAGCTCTTTTCTTCGTAAGCAATTCTCGTTTGTATCTACCAACAATGGCAAGTCAGTGATGAACAACTGTCACTTAATGCACATCCAACCAAATCCAGTTAAAGAGCAACCAGTATCAGCAGTTTTGTGTACACGTTCAAACACCTCTCAATTTATTTCAACCACGACTCGGTACACTTATAATGGTGGGCTGGTCGAATGCGATTTAGGTGGCAATATAGATTCTTATAAACCTATAACCATTTTCCAGCCACAAGAACGTGTGAACCCCTTCGATAAAGCCTCTTTTACTAAAATCAAGCCAAGTATGAGTTCCAACACAATTAACAGCGCCTGTACTTCATCTTCATCCTTTTCGTCGCCATCGATTACATCACAAATCAATTGCAGTATAAACAAATCGCTACCTGGGCCTAATTGGCCCCCACTGCAACCAACAAGTGTTACAGCTACCAGCACAACAAGTGCCATCACCTACCACAACAGCATCAGTTCTTTAAGCAAGGATAAAAATAGATATGACACTGGTAACTATGGTAGCTCAACTTCAGTTGAGTCCATCACGCGCATGGATACAACAACTGCGGCTGCTGGCACTAGCGGTGATAGAAGCATTGAAACAGTTATCACTAACATAAGTGGTAACAGTGGTTACAATTCTCCCCCAACTGACATTGATCGAGTAGCAGTTGCCACTTCAGGAGTAGATTGGCGTTCGACAGTTGGAATACGTTCGGCTAGCATGTGCAGTGCTCCGGCAGCAGTTACTACAACACTACCAGACGAAATCTCTTGCTACGAATCAAATGAAAGTGCTTCTCCCTCCAATGGCTATAACAACCCAATTGATTTACCGCCATATACGAGACCCTCATACTCACGTTCCGAAAGCAATGGTAATTATCTTGCTGTCGGAGTGTTACTCGTTAGCTTGACGCTAAGAAAGACTTAAACCGCAGTTTCAACAGTTACAATTTACCATTTCGCTCATCATCTAATTAATTCACCTATTACATCATCTCAATTTTTGTTAAATAATTATAGTTTTTAAAAAAAAAAACAGAGAACAAAATGTAATCTAATTCAATGAATATTTAACCACACTTATAAGTTCCAATCATATAGTACATAGTCAATTAGATAGTAGGCAAAGTGTTATTAGAAAAAATTAAAAAAATATTTTTAGTTCTAATTTAGGAGGCTAAGCTACGAGTCCACGAGGCATGCGTAAGTTTTAAACTTTAATCTGTCTCTTACTCACACAAAATGACTAAAACCAATATTAATACTCTCTCTGTTTCTATTGCAAGCCCGATATTCGAATTAAATCACAATTACACCATAACAGCAATAATATTAAAAACAATAATAAGATAAAAGTACTAATTGCCTCAACATAAATCTCATACTGAAACTTGAACTAGTTCACCGCAAGTACTTGTTTGGCTTTGATGCACCAACAATTATTCACAAAGCACTCATTTACATACATTGTATATTTGAGGATATTTATGTATATGTAGTAGTGTGGGTACGACCGGCGTTTCGTATGTATTCTGCATTTTGTTCTTTGCTTTAGCGCAGCGAGTCGCAATGTTCGTCTGTTATTCTTTGCTATCCATATTTGAATGACTCTTTCTCATGCACAAGCATCTGTACTTTACCTTGCTTTTTTTTTTTTTTTGCTTATCTTTCTATTCAGCAAAAGCTCTCACAACAACCACATTGCGCCCCACTCAGCCGAGGCGACGCTCTCTCGCTCTCTGGCCTCATTCAGCTTGTACGATCTGCTCATTATATTATAACAGTAATTCTCTTGTTTACTTTACTTTATTATTCCTTTACAAAAATGCTTACTTTAACTTAGTCTACTTTTAAATCTCCTACAATTCTCTGATACGGCCTTCCTGATCATCACACATCCTCGTGTGCAAAGTCTAACATTAGATTGCGTCATGTCTTGCTGCAAAATAAATTAAATTTATTACTCAAGGCTTCAACAATTGTCAAGTTTTTTTTTTTTTTTTTTGTTTGTGACTAACGCTTTTCTTATTCTTGAAACACACACCAGCTTGATCAC
>JBAMAV010000673.1:0-45338 GCA_037043315.1 Amiota communis
TACATCAGAAATGTAGACATCCACCAAGATCTTAATGTATCGCTGGTAAAAGTTGAATGCTCAAAGCGAAAACAAACCTATGAGAATAAACTTGTGCAGCATATTAATCCACTAACCAGAGCTCTTGTTGACACAAGTAACTCATCTCGTCTCCGTCGCAATAATCGTCCAGCCCATCCGTTAAGTTAGAGGCCCGTAGTGTTATATTAACCCCATCTTTCACTTGTGGGAAGGGTAAATAATCATATAGTATATAAGAAAGAGTCAAAACCTTTTTGTTAGTTCTACATTATAATATTCGGAGGTACAAAAACTTCTCAAATAAAGTTAAAAAAAAAAAAAGTAATCCCATGAACTGATTGATCTTTGTTGTTATATATTTGTGCAATCTTTGGTGATATACAACAGTTAATTGTAATACAAGAATTCATCCTAATACTGGATACTACAACCCAACTTTAAGAAAATTATTTCATAGTTTTTAAGTTAAAGACTTGAATTTTTGCTCTAATGAAATTATGTAGATAATTATTGCTTAGTATTGAAGATATAAAGTAGCAATTTTCCATACAGTTCATTGATTTTGTAAACAGAATACAAGTTTCGTTTATTTCAAGAACATATCAATTCACTTATAATACTCGTATATGTCAAAGCAATCATTGATTGATCTAAGTTACAGTATCCTTATGAAATCTTCATTGACATCGCGAAATCTATACTTTTTCCTTAATTAATTTTAATCTCGAAGTTGTTGTTGTGTTGTGTGTTGCATGTACAAATTAATTGAAGGATGAAGAAAATTCTACTCGGCTCTTATATTCATTAAATAAAACGTTACCATACCAACATTGATTGATAAGCAACTGTCTTCTCTTTACACTCATACGTACTACTCTTGTGCTTTTACTTTTTATCTTTTTTTTTCATTTTTTTCATCCTCCTTCTTGATAGTTATTTTTAGTTTCATTTTCTATCTTGTAGTAGTATTTTCTTTTTAGAATTTTTTCCACTTATTGCTAATCAATAAATTTTCAATTAAGGTTACGTTATTGCGAAACAATAACTTCTTCTATCACGTCTTTGGTAAGCGTTCAACTTTTCTATTCTATAATATTGGAAGTTTTTCCATCGTTTCCACTCGTACTTACTTCAATGTGTTTTTTACGCGTTGCTCATACGCAGTGTTGTCATAGCATAGCAATGCAACTCAACGCAACGCAATAACTCGGTAATTATGAAGTGTGCCTTCTTCCTAGGTTGGCTTGCGTTTAATTGGGTCACAACAGCTTTGCTCTTGATGTCATGCAGCATTATGAACTACTTCGTTAGAACAAGTCTCCTTCCTGTCTTCATGAAAATTTTCTTTTCATTTTTTTCCTACTTATAGCAAAATAACAAGGTCTTTCTTATGTTGTCTTGCCTTGCGATGCGATGCGATACGATCCAATGTATTGCGTTGCGTTGCTTAAACTCAAGCTGCGCATAATTTGTACCAATAAACTTGAACACATTCTTCTAGTAGTTCAACTCCCTTTAGCTACCATCATAACACATTTTGTTGCACAAAGTTGTACTAGCATGTTGCATCAATCGATACTGGAAATTGTTTTGCGTTAAGAAAAAGTTTCGCCTCGAAAAATGTCATAGCAGCAAGAACATCACCAGCACAAGCATCGGTACCCAGCACCTGTGAGTTCAAGAGTATCCTTTGCTACATTTTTGCTCACATCAGCATTACATGAGATGAGTTGAGTTGAGTTGAGTTGATGTACTACTATGTAGCTATGACTCTATCTATCAATGCAGTCAAGTGTAGAAGATAGTGCAATACTACTATGGAATGGTAGTTCTGTATATCTTGATAGAATAGTATAGAATAGAATGTGTGTGTATTTTTGTCTAGTGGATTTAGAGTGATGGAGGAGAGTAGTGTAAAGTTGAATTGAGTTGAGTTGAGTGTATTGTATTTTATGTCGCGCCGCCTTGCACAACTGCGCAGTCAATCATGCATGTGATATATCCGCAAGCATTCAACTAGCTTCGTTCTACTGAATCCTAGTAGACTGACGACTCTCTGTTAAGTTGAATTGGCTTGACTGTGGTACAAAAAAAAAAGACGAAACATACTAGAGTTGTACTACAATATGTTGTGTAGTTGGATGTCTTTGTGGAATTGTGTTTTCTGTTCGAGTTACGCTCGGAGGCTTGTTGGCAAAGTGCATAAATGTCAGCTTGGCAATGTTATCATGCCAAAAGTGCAAGTGTGAAACTTACTCACTTGCTTTACTATTTACCCTCCTACCATCCATAGTTGCTTGAACTATACATCAGTCAGACAGTCAGTCATGTAGATACGCGTACATATGTATGTGTGTATGGATGTACAACATACCAAACATATATAGATAGGCAACGAAGCGGACTCAACGGATAGGTGACATCGGTTAAAGAGAGAACAAAAAAAAAAAAAGAAGAACCAAACTAAAGTACAATAAAATACTAGTAGTATATACAACTTAACGTCATGCTTGATTCGTTCTGAACATGGGTTTTACATTTGTACTACAATGACCTTGTGTGGTTTGATGAAGAATTATATGTTTGGCAAAACAGTGACGTATTTTCACAGAAAGGGGATTTATTGTGAAATATTAAATATAAATAAAAGAAAACAGGATAGAATAAGTTAAGAACTCTCTTATACCAATATCCTTTAATAATCCTGCATACTGAAAATAAAAACTGTCTCGTTAGAATGTTTAAGTATGAAATTTAAACTCCACAATTCAAATTCAGATAGTAGAAACATATGGAGGGACTAAGCTGATGATGGTATAACATTGTTACGCGGGCCATCAATGATATTAGGGAGTAAATTTGTGGCATGCCATGAACTAAAGAATTTAATTCCAAGTGGCATAACATTCCTCTGGCATCATAGATTCCCAAACCTTAAAAAAAGTTACCTAATAAGCTATTGTAATTTTGTCAAGGGTACTAAGATCAATTTGTCTTCACCATCCATGGTAATCTTTTTCATATAAACTTTATGAGGTCTCTGCAAATTTTTATAAAAATCATTTCATATTTCATTTACACTGAATCGAAGGTTTGTTTTCCAGTAACTTTAAACGGTGCTTCAATTCCACAAACTGAGGAAATAACATATTATGGACTTTATCTGAATTTTTTACTTTGCAAAAGTATATAGAAGGGGAAAAGATATTTTGTACAATACATGAAACTAAAAGCACAACATCTGATTTAAGACTTAAGTTCAAGTTACCACATTACTATAAAACTCTGTTATTAAAGCAATTTAAATATAGGGTTCTGACTTCTGGGGGACTGTAAGCGCGAGTAACATTGAAGTGATACAAAGAGCTCAATTCAAGGTGTGTAGAACAATTATAGGTGCTCCATGGTATATTAGGAATAAAGATCAAAGACCTTGATGTACCGCAGGTAAAAGATTATTGTCTTAAGAGGAAGCGAGGATAATTTTGTGGAACATGTTAATCGACTACCTACAGCTATATTTATAAGAAGAAAACTCATCTTGACTGCTCAATCAAAAGAAAAAAGCAATGGACATTCATCGAAATCTTGTGGAAACTTATGTCATCTTATGACCGCTGGTTTCAGCGATCATGGGTAACGCCAGGACAACAATGAATATCGAGTGCAAAACAGAATCGCTTCTGCAAGAAGACAATGCTTTGTGTATGTGGTAGGATCAGAAGGGTGTTGTTTACTACGAGTTAACACCAATCGTTACCGGCAGCAAATGAATAATTTGAACCATGCGTTGATCAAAAAACGGCGATAAACATTCGTTTGGAATGGCATCCATAAATAGTCTGAAAAATGGACAAAATATGTAGAAAGCAAAGGCCAATACTTTGAATGAAAAAACTGTATTTTTAATGAAAAACCAGAAAGAAGGTTATCAAAGATGTAATACTCTTCACGCTCCTCCTGATTGCAACCAACCTTCCTTTCTTAGCATCACTATATTCTCTCTGTTACAGTTTGAGTATCAACAAAGAACACATTTTGAGCAGCGTTCAAACAACTGCAATAAATTTCATTTCTTCTGCTTTTACTGCTGCTTGTGCTTCTGAAAAAAACGAAAGTCGCAATCAAAGCATAGAAGAAAATGATCTCTAACAAAAATCAAAGCAGCAGCAGCAGTCATCGTTTTTGTAATTTTTGATTTTGTCTTGCTTCTGCTTTCGGTCATCAGCGCAAGTCGAGCAGCAGCGAGTGATCAGAATTTTCAAGTCGACGTCAGTCTCGACGGCAGTCCCGCCAGATGTCGAGATCGTGGGGTGGGTACACTTACACACAAACAATGTAAGGAGATTATAAATTGTAAGAATATAAAAAGAACATAAAAACGACGACTGCGACTTGACGTCGACTTGCAAAATCAAATCACTCGCTGAATCTTCGACTTGTGCTGATGACCAAAAGCAGAAGCAAATCAAAATCAAAAATTACAAAAACGATGACTGCTGCTGTTGCTTTGATTTTTTTCAGAGATCATTTTCTTCTGTTGCTTTGATTGCGACTTTCGTTTTTTTTTTCAGAAGCACAAGCAGAAGCAATAGGTCATATAGAAAAGCTGAAAACAGTCGAAGCAGTGAAAAGTGAAAATTTAACAACTTTTGCTGCTTTGACTGAAGTAATTTATACATGATTTTGAGTATCAACAAAGAACAAAGTTTGAGTTGCATTGTATTTATATTGTACTTATACTCTTTATAAGTTTGTCATTTAATGTGAGTTTGTATGGGAGGTACCCCTCCTGGTAACCCTAGGATCATGGATACATGGCTTATAGTGTTCCAATTTCAATTCAATAAGTCTAAAACAAAGAACATTAATTTAAAAGGGGCTTGTATAGGTACCCCCCCTAGTGGTCCGATTCGGCTGATTCCGACAAATGTTCAGCGTTTGGTAAAAAGAACCCTATGTACAAAATTTAAGCAATTCAGAAAAACACCACAAACCAAAAGTTGTGACTATTAATAAGAATGATTTACATCAAGGTTAGATTAACCAAATTAAGTCATGTTTATGTCTTTATATAACTAAAAAACTGAATTTTAAATTAAATTTACTTCGTTAAGTTTTAGCAAATGATTTTGAATCTCTCTAAAGTACAAAGCACATACAAACACATGTACATATACCAAGACAAACAATTTACTTCGGTAGAGTATATTTGGTCTTGTATATTTGGAGTTAATTATCATTTCAAATCACATTATGAAGTTTCGCTCTATTCAATATTTAAATAAATAATCAAGCAAAGTGCCAGAGCAAGAAGTATCATACATATCTCTCATAATTTTTCTTGAAATTTAGCTGGCGACATCACCTGTTCTCTTTTAATGTTTATTCTTAACCTTGAGCTTATCTAAAATACTAATAAGAGTGTGATCTCTTCATAGCTACTGTAGTTCATTATTATTCCATGCATAAGCATAATTGATAACAGTTATTATACTCTCTCAGTCTCTCTCATGAAAGCTCTTTGCCTTCATCAAAGCATCTTCGAATGCATTGATTTATTGCAATTGACAGAAATCAGATCAGTTTTGCTCGTGCTTTCAAAGTGATTAAATCATCGGTAAGAGTCGGTTAGTCGCGTGTGTTTTAGTTCTTAATTAATATTGTTTTTTAATCATTATTATTGTTATTAATTATACGAGTAAATTCATTTTTTTTCGACTTCCATGACAATTTCATACACAAACCGATTAATGAACAGGAAGTGTTAGAGAGATCATATTCTTTTTATCTAATGGTAACCATTTGCATTCAAGTATAAATTCTTCTAATGATTGCAATTAAAAGTGAAAGATCTGTTTCATTTGCGATATTATGCCTTCACGATAATCATTCCATAATCATTTTTCTGTACTGTTCTAAATTACATTGGACCACAAGCCTAAAGTTGGGACTACTATTAATAAAAATAATTTGCATAAAGGTAAGATTAACCAGATTAAGCCAGAATTTTCAAAGTAAATTTACTTCGTTAAGTTTTAGTAAACGTTTTGGAATCTTTTTAAAGCACAAAGCACATACTACTTATGTATAACACGACAAACAATTTACTTCGACACCCCCAAATTCTTGTATTTTTTGATTGAATTATCATTTCAAATCATTTTATGAAGTTTTTCTATATTTCAATAAATAAGTATATACTTACATACTCAAGCAAGTGCAAGGCAAGAAGAACATATCATACTATACATACTATTTTCGTGATCTTTCTTGAAATTTAGTTGGTGTTTTTCTTTTCATATTTATTCTTAACCTTGAACTTGAGAGTTCTAATTAGAGTGTAATCTCTTTACAACTACTGTAGTTCTTTATTATTCCATGCATATGCATTCTCTCAGTTTCTCTCATGAAAGCTCTTTGCCTTCATTAAAGCATCTTCGAATGCTTTGATTGATTGCAGAAGACAAAACTCAGATCAGTTTTGCTCGCGCTTTCAAAGTGTTTAGTTCATCGGTTCGAGTCGGTTAGTCACGTGTGATTTTAGTGCTTAATTATTATTGTTAATTAATCATTATTATTGTAATTAATATTAAAACAAAGTGTTTGTGTTAATTCATATATATACTTACTATTATGAAGTGATAATATCAATAATAACTAAATTGTAATTATACGATTACAAGTGTCGTTTTCGTTCTCCTCATGTTCGATTCCGTTAGTTTTGTAGTGTGACTATGATCATCATCATCACCAGCATTAAATCATAAACAGGTGAGTCATAATTTGTATTCTTCTTTCAATGATATTTGTTTACGAATTGTTGCTGTTGTAATTTACAGTTTAAGTTTCTTGCAAAAAATAAATTGACTTTAAATTTACATTGTTCGATTGCAAGTAAACCAACATGAATATTCATGAACATAAAGCTCATGATCGAAAGCTTGCATTAAGAATTTTTGTTGTTTTGGTTTTTTTCCTATTGTAAATGCTTAGCGCAGCTTTATTGCTGTAGCTGTTATTGATTGGTACCACTGATTCCGTTATTCTTTTAAATTTTGTGTCAACGAGAAATAGCACAAGTAATAGCAATGCAAAATTATTGTGTTATTCCATTCTATGCATACTTCTTTGTACACTCGTACAATATAATATTTTATTCCAATTAGCGTTGTTAAACATTTGTTTAAGATAAGCAAATAAGGTGACTTCAGAAGTCTGTGAACTAAGTAAAATCCCTCATAATACATACATATGTATTTATGAAACAAAGAAATCCATGACTCGTGTCCATTTGTCCATCCGTTTATCTGGGCGCTTTTTTTTTTTGGGAAGCTATCAGGTTGCCTCTTCAGATGAAATTCAGGTGCCTTAACTGAATTACATTGTATGTGCAATGGACATTAATGAAAGCTGTGTTGTTCGATGACCTTCTACCATTTATTGAGTATCTATCTCCATTGTTGAGCGTTCATAAAACCTTATATAATTTTCTATGATCACTTGTTAGGATACTTTTGAATAAAGTCTTCAAAATATAATGTTTTATAATACAATGAGCGAAATAAATAAAATAAAATAAATGATACGTCAACTATTTTTGACTCAACTTGTATGGGGTCTCTCAATGTTCAAAGTAAAGAACGTTCCAATGCATTGCGATCAATAAATTTCTATAATTACTTACCATAGACATTGAAATTAATTGATTTGGTTTAAAGCAAGCAGTTAAAGGAAGCTGCACTTCACTTATCTCATGTAGTGTTAGTGACTTCATCACTGTTTCATTTCACCTACAGCTATTTATGTTTTTAGGGTCCCGTACTCAAAGGGTACCAATAAAACCCTATTACTTAGCCTACACTGTCCGTCAATCCGTCCGTCCGTCAGAGAGCTCTATCTCACGAACCGTAATAGGTAGAGATTTGAAATTCACAGAGTGTGTAATTCAATTGCGTGTTTAACAACAAATACTAAAAATAAAATAAAATTTAAAACATAGAGGGGTCCCCATACAGTCGAAAATTTAAATTAATGTTCTTCTTAGAAAAACTTTTTTGTTTTCTATCTTATCGAACTAAAATTTGGACACTATAAATATGTGACCCATATTCACTAACCATGTTAATGTCAAGATCCTAGAATAACTAGGAAGGGGACCTGCCATACAAACCCAATTTAAATACAATGTTCTTATTAGAAAAACTTTTTTGTTCTTTGTCTTATCTTCGAACTGAAATTTGGGCACTATAAGTGTGTAATCTATATTCACTAAACTTTTAAATTTCAAGATTGTAGTATTACTAGGGAGGCTACCTCCCATACAAACCCAAATTAAAATTAATTTTCTTATTATCTTATATTTCTCATTTCTACTAATTGCATACTTTCGGGCGATGTTAATTTTCAATAACAAAACGCGCAGAAATATTTCACTTGACTATAAGACCTCATGTATTGAAATATAAAAAAAGACCAACCCATCTATACTCTAAATATTCTATTACAATTTATAAAATTGTTTTTATGGGATTTTTATATAACGCTTTGGTGCAAAATATTCCGAACCGATTTCAATAATTTTTTTTTTAAACAACAAATTTATTCTAGAGAATCGGGTGGCATACTTACTGATTGTTAAAAGGAAAATTGTTTTTAGGATTATATTTTTCGTACTATTTTTCATTGTTTGTGCTTTGCTGCTTCTTAAATTTTATTCTGTTGTTTTTATTGTAATATTTGTATTAATCATTTCTTAATAACTGTGTGGGAGTATTACGCTCTTGGTTTTCTTCTTTCTGAATATGATGTTCACAGAGCTAAGTAGTAAAATGTTTATTAAAGAGTTCATTTAAAACATTTCTAAATAAATCATTAATTAAAATTTCAATTTCTTCTCTATGGTGATCCTTATAAAAGTTTTAATAAAAAATTACTTATAAAACGATAAATAGAAAATGTTGAGCTGATTATATTGTGATTAAATACACAACATTCTGAAGTCAATTAAAAACTATTCACAACAAAAAACAATCAACAAAAAACAAGAGAAAAGAGAAAAGAAAACTTCAATCAAAATTAGTCATGCAAAGTTTCAATTTAAGGACATAAACACGTTATACACTTAATAATTGTATTTTTCTCCACTTATTCGTTATGATACAGTTAACTACTTTTGAGTGTGTGGGTATAAGCAATTTTTTATTTATGTGTATATAAGTATAGACATATATAAATGTGATGTGTATACATGTGTTCATGATGTGAGAAAGCATATTAAGAACGATATCCTGTTAATAGCATTGAGCGTTGAATTATTTTCCATTTGACGGAGTTTATTTGACATGCGAGATGGAGTCGAGTCGTGTCGAATCGAGTTGAGTTGAGTTGAGCTTGGGAGACCAAAACCGACATGAAAAAGCATAAAAAAAAAAAAGAAAAAGACCATCAAATAAAATACGACAAAATAAAATGAGCGTCTATCAAAATACAGACATGCGACACAGCATTACATAGTATACGAGTACTAGTAGTGTACACAAAATACTACAATATCAAAATAAACATGGATATAAATATATATAAAGAAACTGATTCCATCCTGTTTCAGTTGATGTTCCAAATGGCAGTGATGTACTGGACAACATCGCGTATGATAAATATTGTATTTGTACTGTTTGGCGTTTGCCTCATTCTTTCAATCTTCATTTTTCGTTCGTTAGTTTACTGCTCATTGGTTATGTCCTGTTGTATTCTATACTATTCGTCCTGTCCTGTACTGTCTTGTCCAGTATCCAACTACCAACTATATTTTCGCTCCTTGTTGGTGATACTTATTTATTGAATTTTATGTTGATTGCTGTTGTTGTTGTTGTTGTGTTTGAAGGAGAGTTTGTGTGTTTCAACCCGACACGCCAATGTCACTCACACTATCATATACATCCTCCCCTACGTATATATATGTACTCGTATAAAGTAGAGTGCTTAGTTGTCATCAATCTTATTTAATAGATGTTCACACAATTGAATTATTACATGTGTCCAAGTCGCCTTCAATGCAGTCTTTGGTCCTTGTACACGAACTATGTCCTTCGTCATTCTTTCTATGTTTATGTGCGGGTGTCCTTCACTCTCGTTTCCTTTTCTGTTTTACAGAAGGTTTGCTCTTGACACTGTAAATGCGATTTTTTCTTCTTTTTCTGCTTGTTCTATCCTTTCGTACACAGAGACTGGAATACAAACATAGGAAATGAGTAAGAGAAAAAAAAAAAAAATAGTAAAAGTGTCACAGAAATAAAGACAGAAAGTGAAGAAAGGAAAGGGTTCGAAGGGAATGATAATGGAAAAAGGTTGTGTGCGGCTAGACAGGCACACAAAAGTGACATTAATGTTGTTTGCATTGGTCAAAATTAAAACACTTACACTTGAAGTGTCATCGTCATCCAAGAGAGAATGGAGATTCCAATAAGTTAGTAAATGACTGAATGAATGAATGAGTGATTGTAAAACAAGCTGAATGACTGAGAATGTGAGTATCCTTTTTTGTATAATTATGACTATTTTTGGTTAATAAAAATAAAATTCTCTATTTAATTAAAGAAATTTTTTCAATATTATCTGAGGATGATGAATAAAAATATAAATAATTTCACATTTCAAGTGTTTCATTTTTAAATTTCTGGTATTACTTCTCGTTGCAATATTGTTGATTATTACAAATGAGAAAAGGAAGAGTGAATCTTTAAGTGGGTTAGTAAATGACCGACCGAGTGTATGATGAATAAATAAATGAGGTCTATTAACTTTTTAGTTTTATTCTGACTATTTTTGATTAAAAATTTAATGAAATTTATGTTTTTCATTCTCTTTGTGATTTTATCATTATAAAATTTCCAGTTTTGCTTTCAATATGCAAGACGTTTAGGATATTAGCACTACAATTAAAGCACTGGATAGAACTAATTTCTATTCCGGCTGAGGATCAAGTGAATTCGCACACATGTACTGCTCGTACGGAGTTTGGCTTGAGACTATGTACTGCTCGTAAAGCGTACAACTTGATACTATTTACTGCTCGTACAGAGTACAACTTGATACTATTTACTGATCGTATAGAGTACAAGTTGATACTATTGTACTGCTCGGACTCGTCTTCATATTCTTTCTGGCGCCGTGACACCAGCGCCATCGTGGCAGCAACCATGTTCATTCCTGAACAGCACTTAAACTGTCAATGTTCTATATGAATAAGGAAAAAATGGTATATCATATATCAATTCATCTTACTCTTGGTTGGCTTAAACAAAAGTATTAAAGTCATTCCGATGCTTCAGAGTATTCCAGATGGTATTGGAGTTCCTCAAGTCAGCGTCCACCATACTTCATACAAATCATCTACGTTTGATTAGTATCTCAGTTGAAAGTTTGTTGATCGACTTATAGTTTTTTCACACCAAACTGCATCAATTTGATTCACTTTATCGTTCACACCAGCGATTTGGAATCAAGAAATATCTGTTTTTTGTTTTGGTTATAATGTTATGTGCAATCATCAGCTGTTTAATGATGCACGTAACCGAAATATGGTAAAAATTACCAAAAAAATGCAGACCATTATTAATTTTAGAATCAAAGGGCATCCATTCTTGATTCGACTATTGATTCCAATCACATTCTACAACAACAACCGCTGAATGACGTCATTTTCCCTTGTGGTTGTTGTCGAAACTGATTCGAATCAATAGCCGCATCACAATGGATTCGAATCCGCTCCGATCTGAATACACTCTTGGTTAGAGATTATGCGCAGCACCAGATCCTTCGAATCTCTACGCGGGCAGGATATAACAAAAGGTTACAGCTTTCTTTTAAGTACTGCTGTCAGCGACCAATATTTGCTGCTATATAACAGCACCGGTTTTACTTTGGAACTGAAGATACCAAGTTTGGTGTTGGGTGATATGGAATTCGAAGTGAGGCCCATATGTTGTTTAATTTAAAAACATAAATAGGATATGTACAAATAACTGACTTACAGAATGTGTGAGTAAATAAATGAGTTTCAATTTATTATAAAAAATAAAATCTCATTGTGGACTCTTTCTTCCATCAAAGAAAACCACACATCAAATATTGTTATTAGACGTAGGGTATTGTTTTGTAAAACCTGGATTTTCCTTATATGTGATGTTGCAGCAGTGCCCCATAATTGGGTATCGTATGACCAGATAGGAGTGATGATGGACCTATATATAAGGACTTTGTTGCTAAGCCGTAGCTTTTTCTTTAAGACGCCAATTAAGTTTCTTGTTTTTTGTAGTGCACTGAGGGTGGATTCTTCTAACATGTTGAGCCCAAGACAATTTGCTATCTAAATGCATACCTAGGTAGCAATGTTGATTTTTTTTGTGGTAGATAGTTTCCATTGAAGTGAACTGCAGGACAACGTTTGCGTCTGAGTGTGAAAAGAACATTGGCAGATTTGTGATGATTGACGTTCAGGTTCCAACGTTTCGACCAAAGGCTACATCATCTAGGTAGTTTTGTAGAAGTTGACTAGCTTCCAGCAGGCAGTTTAAAGATGCCAGCATGGCTGTATCATCCAGGTGTTTAGCCACTGATACTTGATCCGATCTAGATTGGGGTATGTCACCAGTGAATAATGTAAACAGAACAGGTACAAGGACGCTGCCTTGAGGGACGCTTGCCATGATGGACCTAGAAGTAGATTTGCTTTCTTTAACCGCCATGTGCGGCCGATTCCCGAAAAGCTACACATGCCGACCTTTGCACACCGCTTAGTTTGTGCACTACATAGCTCTTTCCTAGAGCTGGCCACGAAACAATTGCACCGTATGTAAGTATCGGACGTACTATCGCTGTGTACATCCATGCTGTTATGCTAGGACGTAAGCTCCATGTCTTGCCAAGCAATGTCTTGCAAGAGTAAAAGGCCACAGAGGCCTTCCTAGCTCATAACTCTTTATTGGATTTCCAATTGAGTTTTGCGTCCAGCATAAGTCCCAGGTACTTGGCTTTATTAGAAAGTTGAAGCTGTTTTCCATTCAAAAGAGGAAGGGGTAAAGCCAGTCTTCATTGTAAAAAGCATCAGTTCTGTCTTGCTCGGGTTAACCTTTAGACCACAACCTGTGCCCACTTAAACAGGTTCCCCAGAGCTCCCTGCATGATGTTGCTTATCACACTAGGAAACATCCCGCATACGCGACTACCCTTGCCCCCTTCTCCACTGTTTTCTTTAGTCATGTCAACACAAAGCTGGATAAGTTCTTAAGTATTTCATTGAGCTTCTCGAGACTAGATATTATCTGCTAGTCCCTATGTTGAAGTAATGGGGTGGTGTTGGGGAGCAGAATGTGAACTTTGATAAATTAACAATAAATTTTTCAATGAGTTTGTCTGGAAGATCTGGTTAAAAATACACTGTAAATGTTCTATATAACTATACAAATATTTAATGCGTGATATTCTTCGCCAACACCCTAGTTATGCGAAACATCACTCATCAGTATTTTTTTAAAAAATTTTCCCCTTATGCGAAATATTTGTTATGCAAAGCACTCGTTATGTGAAGGTCCACTATATTGTATTTTGTAAATTTTCCATGTGCCCGTTGCTCTCGTGATTACCAATATTTAATATTGGGATGCAACCTTAAGTATAACTTATTAAATAACTGAATAAAAGAGTGTTTGTTTTAAGTATCTTTTGGCATAATTATGAATGCATTCTTGTTTGCATTTTATTGAAATTAAATTTAATTAAGGGTTTTTTTTTACCCTTTAGGCAGAGCTTACATTGTTCAAAATCATTTGTTTATAGCCTAGTTGAACTTTATAAATATTTTTGCAATAACAACAATAACAAAATACATAATAATAAAAACACTACCTGGAAGAACATCAAATTCAGGCACCTTTAACAACTTTATGCCCCCTTACCCTTTGTTGCCCTTCGTTGTCTTGTCTTGCTGCACAAAGTTCATGCAACAATTTCCGTTTTTCTACATTTTTCTTTAGTTTTTTACGCGCGTCGCATTGTGAATTCTTTTGCTTCTGTGCAAAATCCATTAAATGAGCTGAAAGTAAATACCAAAAATTGCAAGGCATAAACTGCAACAAGAACAAGAATAATAATATAAAAAATGGTAAATATGAGCAAAATTTTTAACGTACATTTTTAATGCAGAGAAAGTTTTTAATAAAGCAACACGAGCGGGAGGTCCTTTTTTCCTTCATTCGGTTGGTTGCTTGGGTTGTTCTTCTGAACTTTATCCCTAGCCTTAGCCAAGCTGAGTTGAACTGAACAGAGCTGAGCCGACTCACTTGAAGTTGTAGCAACTTTTAAGTGAGCCACATTAAAAGTTAGTCAACTTGTCAACGGGTTCTTGCACTATGCTGCTTAACTGCCGATTCTATCCACCACCACCGCCGCCTCCAATTTATGTAACAGTCAACATTGGCATACTTCCCATTCTCTTACGATTGCATGTCCCACTTCCTCCTTTCACCCTTCATTCATGTCATTTGCCAAAACCTGAAACGCAAAAATATTTGACACAAAGTACAATAATAAAAAGCTGTTGGCAAAGAAATTAAATGCAACTTCACTCAGTTTATTTAATTTTATTTTCCATTTTTCCATTTAATGAATATTTTTGTTTTTTTTTTTGTGAATATTCTTTTTTGATTATTTAAAAATAATATTTGCATCTTAATTCGCCTATGAAAATCTTTTATTGCAATATTAAGGACATGCAATTTTTATTTATTGTTCGTAAAAAAATATATTTGCAAATGTCTGAAAAACACAGTTGATATACCCCCCCCCAAAAAAAAAGGATAATAAAACAACTGCTACAGCAGCAGAAGTGAAATATGAAAAAAAAAACCATCTTGTTCAAGTGCAAAGTTTATTTCCGATTTTCGTTTATATAATTTTAACACTTTTTTATGGTTTAAATCAATAGTACGGAATGTTGAAATGCTATAAATATAATTATTAAAAACGATATCAAAGTAGTACAGTGGGATAATAGGGGAAAATTGAACTTAATTTGAGTTGAAAAGAAATGATTTTCAATCAAGTTTTGTACCACCGATACTCCCAGCTGTGCAGATGCTTTTAAAATAAGTAATGTGGACTACTGCAAACCAATGTTGATCATACACTTTATCAACACATTTACAAGATGATGATTCGGTGTTTAATCAGTTCAATTAAACCTTAACTCGCATGTATAAACGTCTTTTCAACTTGAGCTAAGCTAACACAAAGCGAGTTGACGAAACACACATTTCAAAAGCTAGCTGAGTTTTATAACTCGAGTTAAAGTGTCGTATAGACGCTTAGCAATGTATTAAACTCTGCACCTTGGCAACGAGAAAATAAAGGTAACCAACATGACTGTTAGCTTGATGAAAATGATGGACTGCGAGGTCTATTCAGAAGAACTTAATGTCAGATTGGCTTCTAAAATAAACTATATAATCTATTTCTATCTATATATCTATAAAATCGTAAGCCTTTTCTTGTCTATGCACGCTAATCTCAGAAACCACTTAACCTATTTGAATGCGGTTTTGACTGATGTATTGTAGCAAGCTTCGTGTAACATTAAGCGTTTATTTTATCGAAATCGACCGACTACATAAAAAAAAATTCATATTTTAAATTTTGTTGCCTACTTTTTAGCTGATTTTTCGAATGTTTTCCTGTTTAGTAACATTAAACATCCGATAATTAGGGAACAAGATAACAAAACACACGCTATAACAAACATAGTATTTCGAATACCATGCGTTCGGGGCGCAGCTAGTTTATTATATTTTTACTCAGACCACTGCAGCAACTTTCAAGCAGAGGTCAAGTCAGTTAAAAAAGTTGCGAATTGACTTCAAAGATAAATAGTTTCTTCATGGGATCATATTACTATCTCCAATAATCACCCTGGTATATAATCTATATTATGTCTATAAACTTTTCTTATTCTCTCTTAATTTTAATTTTTAGCGCAGTTGCTCTTTTGATGATTTTTGATGGTTATATACATGTCTTTCAGAAACATTATATATGTCGGTGATATCTGCATTAGCATTAAAAATATCGTATTTTCAACATTGCACACGCATATAAAAGCATTCCCTACGAATTAATAGTGGTCGGGGCTCGTAATACTGATTTATCTTAGAAGTTATCCTTATGTGTAAATATTATATTCTTCTTAGTGGGTCATGGGATAGAGTCTTTTTAAACCTGGCATTATAATTGGACTTCGGAATAGAGCAGAAACCAATGGGTTAGGATGCGTCCTGAAGTTTTGTTAGGTGCCGGATGCTATAAAAAGCTTCAATGTCTCTGAAACCATTGGTATTTTTAGATCTTTATGTTTCTGACAAACCACGGGGCATCCGTGATTCTTCTGAGTGTCTAGCTCTAGGCTTGCCTGCAGTCTGGAAAAGTTAGAGGTGCCTCAAATCAGGATTGCATACCGTCATATTGGTGCCACTATTTGTTTGAGGGCTAGAGGAGCCAGTCTAGATTCTTCACTTTTGGTAGCACCGTGCTGTAACAATTTTAATGTGTGCACGCCATGTGATGGGCTTATCCAGGATCTGACCTATGGTAGATAATTAATTTGCTCCGTGTGTGGTGTGATGCTTGCATTGTACTTAGCTTATAACCGTATGGACACCTTATCTATAAACTAAACAGGATTGTGCAACTATGTCGCAGTTCTCTTAAGAAGATTAGATTCTATAGTTAATTCATTAGTTGCCAGCTCTACTTGTAAGTGATGACTGCTGGGCAGCTCGTTATCAATATGCTTATAATGAAAAGCCAGGAAAAATAACGAAGCACTAAACTAGCTTCGTACAAAACTGCTAGACTCCTTGTAAGGCAACTGACCCTTTTGATACTGTCTTTTTAATGACAATATTGACACAAAAAAGCATGAAATATTTATATGATTCTATAGAATAGTAACTTGGAGGGGATTATATCTCAGTGTATTTTTAACTAGATGCTGTCCTACTGTTTGAAAGTTCATTAGGATGGATCTTCTTTAATCGGCGTCGACTCAAGCCATGGGTGAGGGCTGTCGCCAGGAGATTTGGGTGAGTTTTCAGTCTCTGCTGATGACGTTTACTGTTTTTAAGGAACTTGTTGTGAACCGTGGTAATCTTAAAGTCTTTGTGCAAAATAGTGTTGCGGACAAACCAAGGACCTCCTGATAAACGGCGAAGTGCCTTGTTTTGACAAGCTAGAATTCGCTAAATTTTGTTGGTAGCAGCGATACCCCATATTTGTATCGCGTAACGCCAAACAGGGGGCCACTACTTGTCTGTAAGTTGTATTCTTATTGTTGAGCGACAATTTATTGGACGAGCGTAGCAACCAGTCAAAAGCTGCTCAAGCTACTTGAAGTTTTATCTGTGGGAACTGTCACAATCGGCCACTGCCAGTCTAGTAGCGAACCATTTTTGCAGAAGCTGTAAAGATTAGAAGGAATAATTATAACTCGGTTCTCTGCTAATGTTCAGTATTTTCAAGAAGAAAATTCTGTAAATTCTTCTATAGTGAAGGTCAATCTGAACTTAATCATATGAAATGTTTAGATGCCAGGTATTTTGTTATCTTGGTTACTTAAGGAATAGAACACTGCGGGTCAGAGACATCACATTATAGCACATATGATCTAAATGAGCTAGTTGTCAATACCTGCTATCACTTTTACCTAAACCTATGCGAAATCTTAAAACTTACCATGTAAAATGACTTAAAGTTAAATACTTAAAACCATTTATTTAAACCAATGTGCAGTATATCATTATAGCTAGCGTTTGGCGTCAACTCCTCATTGCTATTGAAGATCAACGAATAATGGTGACGATGACGGTGATGGTGGTTGTGACTGTGCCGTCAGCCTCATCCATTCATCAATTTATATAAGCGCACAAATGTGCTTCCTTTTACTCAATTTATACATGTACATATACATATACTGTATATACTGTATATGCGCTTATGGTGTTTGTGTTCGTTCATATGGCAAAGGATAATCATATTTGCGGTATTGAAAAATCCATTTTCGATAAACTCTTACGTTGCGTTGCGTCGTCGTTGGTTGTGTGTTGTGTGAGTCATGAGTTGTTGCAGCAAAAATAAAAATAAAAAGAAAAAAAAAAAACCAGAAAAACTCCATATTTTCATTCTGTCCTACTTAGTATATCCTGATGTAATAGATGCATGACTTATTGTTGTTGTTGTTGTTGCTACTTCTTTTAATGCTAGTGAACCCAAGTTATTGAGAAGCAGCGCATACTCTCTTTATTCAGCCAATAAATCAAATTTCCCGGATTGGCAAATAAGAAAGATGCTAAAGTAGCAACAGCAAAGTTTGCTAGTGGAGCACACTAAAAGCATTTCAAAGTATTATACCTGAACGTAGACATAAACACAAATATACTAACACAAATACACACATACATATATGTATACAGATGTATGATTATATATGAAAATTGGTTGATGCAACATTAAAGTAACGCAACGCGTTTTTATGTTATGCCAACGAATCCTGAAAGCAATTGGCGCATATAATCCGTTGGCATATTGTAAGTATAAGCGCCTTTGACTCGAGAGTCAAGTAGACTCAATTGCTTCGAGTTGGCTTTGGCTTTTAGATACTGAGATACTGGCCTCATGGTGATAGTACCATGTAGTAGAAATACTAGTAAGAGAATGTTCACTAAGACGGCAAATACGCTTAATGTCACAGCAGTACACCTGCCTGTCTGATTGTCTGTCTACTTGTCTATCTATCAGTTCCCTATCAGTTTATCTTTTATATTCAATCTTATTCTAACATTCAACTCATGGTTGGTGGAAGCAAGTATGTTTTCCTATCAGTCTATCTTCTATATTCAAACTGATTCTATCATCCAACTCATGGGTGGTTGACTAACCAAACTGACAGCATGATTGACTGATTCATTCACTTAGTCACAGTCGTTCATTGTCTCACTTAGTCACTTATTCATTTTGGTAGTCCAGTGATTCTTCACAGAAACCTTTCTCCTTCTTTTTTATTCAGTTGACACAAAAATTATAAAAAAAAAATTATATAAAATATACATATAATAATGATTTTTTAATAAATAATAGAGGCTACCTGTTCTAGAAATTGCAGAAGAATCTTCTTGGAAGAAAAGATGGACAGGCAGATTGGCAGACATGGCCACACTTATTTTCCTGGTTACATTGATCAAATATACTTTACTCCGATGTCTACCTATCTAAGTATATTTAAGACTTCTCTGATTGATAATAAAAAGGTTGAGAATCACTGAGTTAGTCATTTCGAAATCGCAACACAGTTTCTCTCTCTAATCTGTTTTAGTCTTCTCCTCTTATGACTTAGTGCGACCACCTCAAAAAATTTGCTGAAAGCGAAACTGTTTTTCAAAAGTGTTTACTTCTGGCATTTTATCCTGTGTCTGTCAAAACAGTTGTAGTTCTTCTTTTCCTCTAGCATTTTCTCTCTTCTTCTTTTCCTCATTTCCTTTCTCACGATCTATGTTATCACCTTCTACAATGAAGTCACCTCATTATGAATTTGCCAGTTTTGCACGTTTTTTGCTTGAGGATAGTCTCTCATTTCGCTTCCTAAAAACGCTTATCCTTCGCCCGCGCGTTTTAAAACTGGGAAAAAATAAAAAATGTTGTCACAAAATCTCATCTCATTTTATTTTTCTACTCTTTCATGTCATGCAGTTCTCTTGTCTGCTTTTTTTTTTTTTTTGTTTCATATTTTGCGTTTTTCCGCAAGTCCTCAGGCTAAATGTCAGTTTTTGTCTTTTGTCATTGTTGCGACGCAATGCGTTGCTTTGGAAAGCACATAAAAAAAACATGGAGAAGAGAAAGTACCATAAAAAGCATAAGGAGAAGGACAAAGAAGGTGGAGAATGAAAATTCTTAAAATAACCTGAAAAGCGTAATGCAAAGAGAAAATGCTAAAACAATGTCAAGCATAATTTACAATAAATTCAGGTTCTCTTTTATTTTTCATCTTTATGTTGTGACCTTTAACCAATTTAATAGTAGAAGTTGTTGGTCATTATGATGATGATGTTGTTTGCTGTGTTGTATTAGTATCCTTTAACACACACATACACACACACTCATATGTACATCACATACTTAAACAATTTTATACTCTCCTTTTTTTCATCATTTTCCATGGCGGCATCAAAATTTTGCACGCGCTCAAGCGAATTTGACACTAATTTCATTTAATTCTCATTTTTTATATATTTTTTTTGTATTTTGTTTTAGAGCTCATTAAATACCATAAAATTGTATTTGGCACATGATTTTTTTTGTTTGCTATTTTTTTGCTCGTATTATCCTTTGTTTATGCTTTAGAATTGTGAGAATTTTATATATATATATATAGATTTTCATTTTTCTTATGTTTAGTAAAAGGCATCAGAAATAATTTTTGAATTTTTCAATTAAATTTGAATGAAGATGTTAATTAGTGCTTTATATTTTTCAACTTAACCATAATTCCAATGTAGCAACATCACTTAGAATTAAGGCTGGAACAGAATGGTGAAGTTGAGTCTGAAGCCGGTCAAAAAATCAATGTGGTTACTTCTCAAAATCATGGAAAACTGCTAAAATCATAGCCATTCCAAAACCAGGGAAACCACCTGACTCTGCTGAAAACTACCATCCTATCAGTTTATTATGCTGCTTCTCGAAATTATTCGAAAAAATCATACGGCAGAAGGTTAACTTGCATCTAGTAGCACATTCTATTATACCTACAACTCAATTTGGTTTCAGGTGCCATATGTGTTGCATTAATCCTCTTCTTAAGCTTAAACATTTTATTAAGCAGAATATGCAAGATAAGAAGTCAATTGGTTTGGTTACTTTAGATATACAAACAGCTTTTGATACTCTATGGCATGACGGCTTAATACACAAATTGATGATTACAAACATGCCTGTTTATCTTACAAAAATTGGACAAAGGTTTCTCACCCATCGACAGTTTTTTGTCGATTTAAGAAGAATTCAATCGGACACTAAGAATATTACTGCTGGGGTACCTCAGGGATCAGTCTTGTATAATGTATACACCTATTATGTACCTATTCTTAAAATCTGCACTGTTTCCACTTTTGCAGACAACACTGCGCTTTACTGTACGGGTAACATCTATGCAGATATACACAATACCCTTCAAAACTCTTAAACTTGGATACTTATTACAAAAAATGAAAAATTTTTTTAAATATTAGCAAGACTAGCACGATCTACTTCACAAGAAGTAGGAAAAGTATACACTTACCCAATGCTAATCTAAATATTAATAATACTGACATTCATTGGACTAAAATAGTGTACGATATCTAGAATTACACTTAGACAAAAAACTTACATTTAATGTACACATTGATAAAACGCTGGATAAAATAAACAAAGCTATTAGTGTACTTTATCCGCTCATAAACAGGAAATTACAACTTTCACTGGACAACAAACTTATAATATTCAGCCCAATTTTACTATATGGGTCTCAGGTTTGGGATGATTGTGTTTCCACGCACATAAATAGACTTCAAATAGTATAAAATAAATTGCTTAAAATGTTACTCGTTGCCCGCATTAGGTTCACCATTCTGTTCCAGCCTTTATAGGTAAACTCTTTTATATCAATCTTAGATTTAAGTTAGCACATTAATCCATATTAATATTATTACAGTCAGTCAAAGGAGTTTTCAATAGCATCACTTATGGTATATCCATTTCATTGTCCACAGCAATATTATCACAGTTATTACATACATAAGTATGATGATGTATTGCCATCGCAATCAAGTCAAATGTATCACGCAGCACAGCAAAGCTCATACTTTTAGATTCACCAAGTCAAACTCCTGTTCTGGTATGTTCTTCTTCACCTCGGTTGAACTCAGAATTCATCTCTTGGGCTTGTCTTCGTCATCCTGGAATATAAGATTCTGATTTAACAAAATTTAATTACTAAAAAGAATTTCAATAGAAAATGGTTTTGATTTTTAGCTTATTATTATATTTCATTTAGTTACACAAGAATTACTGGGGCTGACACGGACAGGTATTCGGTTAGTCTCAGGTTTCTTGACAGAACATCGCAGAGGAATGAAACATTTACATAAGATGTGGATTAGTCGTAGAAATCTGTATAGATAGTGTAATGAAGAGGAAGGAGTCAGTAGTGCACAGTATCATTGTGATGGCCTAATCTGGACCAAACTCCGCCACCTTGAAAACCAGTTGAATTTGCAAATTTGTCTCCGAAGAAAACATTGGAATTCCTGATGAATACCAGAATCTCGGACGAACAGTCATTAAGATGGTTGTCACAATAGGCGCGCTTGCGTCCTCAGTTACGAGTTGTTCTAGTTCCAATTCTTCCTCTAATCCAATCTATTTATAAGAATAATTGTTGTTTGATTTCAAGGTGTCTCTATACTGGGTATAGGCTTTCTATTATAGTGACAACCCTATCCTCTGAAATTGCGGTTATTCTATTTATTACTCTTTCTTTCGTTTAAAAACTATTTAATTTTTTTAAGAGTTAATCATGCTGCAAAGCCACTCAACCTATATTTTTTCGAGTGCAAATTGTAAACGCTTATGACAGACCTGTCAAAATCCCTAATCCCTCTTTCCCTTACCTTTTTTTATCAGGCATCACAATGGGCCTTTAAGACTTCTGGGTAAACTAGCGAGTAATTGCGAGCAGCCTGCATAACTTAACCTAACCAAACCTTTCTATTATTCTTGCCGCTTGCCCTTAAATTCATTTAAAATTTAGCGTAGACATCGATTAACAACAACTCGAATATTATTTTATACTGTTGCAGTAACGAACCATTTTTCGTATCAATACAGAACTACTGACCAAATCCAAACTATAAAGTTATTGAAAATTCTCATTCTCAATATTTTCTGACTAAAAATTTATTTGTTCGATCGATTGGTTACTAGTTTAGTATTAGAGTTCCTTAAGTAACCAAGATGTTTTCTCCGTCTTCCACAAATTCTAGACCCTTGTGTGTTCCAATTAGAAATACTGCAAGCACATCAAATTTTGAAAAGTGTACGCACACAGAAATGAGAGTTGTGCAGATTTCAATTTTAACACTTAATTTGAAATTACTATGTTTAGTGTTGACTGATGATGGAGTTGCTCAAGTTAGCTAAGTCCTTACAAGTTCCACATATCGCTTTTGTTTTCCTCTTGAATTAGTAAAATTATGCAGATTTTCTTACCTTATATGATCAATCATAGAACATCAGCTAGTGTCAGTCCTATTCTAATAGAATCCCTAGTTTATTGAAATTCATTTCCAACTCAGGATTATTTTAGTCCATATTTCATTAAAAATTCATAATCAACGCAGCCTTTTGTTTTGAAAATTTCCATTACGAAAGTTTACAACTCCCATTGCATGTAGTATGGTGTGTCATGATAAAACCAGCAAATTAATAATTTATTATTATTATAAAAATACAGACAAAGTTATGCTCGCTGTTATGGCGCTGCTATTGCAACCAATCACTCTAAAGCACTAATAGAGTCATCCGCCATTTTAATACGCCTTGCGACATATTTAAATCCTGGTCATAATGACCACTTCCGCTCATTAAGCAGTTGAAAAATTAACATGCCATAACTCAGTTGACAATGTCGTCGACACTGCTAAAGGCAAAAATGAATAAAAATCTACATGGGAATGAGAGAATACATTACATTACATTACATTATACTCGTATTACAATGAAGTGATAAAAGTGAAAGGAAAGTGAGAGAGAGGATGGTATTTTTTAGAGTTTCCGTTTGCATGTGTTCCATTTATAACATTTACCATCATATATGGGCGTAGTTGAACGGATGTGTAAGCCTTCTTAATGTGGTATAATTTTTATAGTTTCCTTTTCAAAATTTTTATGTTATTTTATTTCCCTCCTACATGGCGTATACATAATTTTAAGTTTTAAGCCTTTTGCCTTGAAAATATTAGAACAAAATAGAAACAGAAATAAAAAAGACTATTCATTCTTGAGATCCTCTTGTGCAGGACACTTATTGCGACTGCAATTGATTTTTAAGTGTCTTTAAGTGTGTGTAACATAAGCAAACACTTTGCTGCCATTTTTTGGTCAAAGCATTTTTCTTGTTTACATACAAAATACAAGTACTACAAAGGAAGTTTTCTCTCTGTTTGTTTAATCCTTTCAATTCAATTTTTATTTATGAGAGACATTTTGATTGAAATACTCAGACACACACATCTATCAATAATATGCAATTTAACTATTTTACAATTTGCTAACAGCAAAACACTCTCAACTTCAACTTGAAGTTTTCAGAGTACTGAACAGTTTCAGAACAACAGCAGATTTGAGCCGCAAGCTGAAAATAGAAAAATAGAAAAAAAATATTGAAAATAAAATAGAAAAAAAAAAAAACCTTAAGTACCCAAAAACCAAAACTAACGAAAACTATTTTGAAAAGACGACTTGAAGCAATGTAAAAAATAAACAAAAAAGCTTACAGATTAAGTTGCAAGTGCAGATACAAAAACAGAAGTAGCCTGTGTAACATCAACAGAAGAAGAATTTTAGTGTGTAGAAATGTTGAAAGAAGAATGTTTGCATTATTGATGGCCTGGATTATCTTAGTTCGCTCGTTTGCTTACAACTTGCTGACAGACCTACATACAGACAGACAGACATACCAATAGCCAGATAGACAACTGTCCATACTTTGTTGTACAATAGTAGTATGTTAAAAGAAATGAATGAAATGAAAAATAAAAACCATTGAATCTAAGTCTAAGTTACAATAAAACGAGAGACAGATAGACAGACAAACAGGGAATCAGGCAAAAGATTCAACTCTATGAAAGTGTCTGTAAAGTGGGTGTGTGTTTGAGTGAGTCCTCTTTGGTTGAGAGTAGTGAGTAGTGAGTAAAAGACAAAGTGCAGTTTCAAGGATATTTGCAATTTAATTAATTTTCAAGTGTTTGCTTTATCAAGTGTTGATTATGTCACTATGCAGCAAAACGAACTAGAAATTACAGGATGATAAACATGGAACAGGAACAATTTAACAAACAGAAAATTGGACAAACAGACAGACAGACAGATAAATAGACAAATGAACAAAGATTATAGTAAAATATTTTAAAATAGAAAAATATATCGATTTGAATGGGATTCATTCGCGTTTGCTCCATACATTCTGTGACTGTCCAAGCTCAATAGTTTAGAGTCTTAGATTTTGTAGCAGTGATTCTCAACCCGACATACTTAATGTCATCTGATTATGGAAGAGTGCCGCCAAAGAGTAGACCTTAATATCCTAAGGAAAATTTCATAACAATTTAAGATCTATTTCCAACTGATATACTACTATTTATTATAAAGAATTGTAAATTCTCCATGTATTTAATAGGAGTCACCCTGTATACTTAAAGTTATAGGACTCAACTAATCTTAATGAAATACAATACAATAGCAGAATTAATTTCGGTTCCGTTGAAAGACTTTTTTCCTTTGCAAGCCAGAAAAATGCAAATCAAAATAAGGCTGTGGATTAATAAATCAACAACAATCATGGTTTTGAGATCTACTTATTTTGCATATGGTTTACCTCTTCCAATCATCCAAGAGTTCTGATTTTGATATATCCACTGGATTTGGCAATAAATTCTTAACTCATTATTTTTAAAAATAGAGAGCTTAGCATGATTAAGCACTGCCACACAATATCGTCTGCGTCGCGCTAAATACTAAATACTTTAGGGGGTCTCTGACTTACTGTTCTATGCGTTACGAATATAAATGCAAATTATCTTCAACTATATATATAATAATATAATAAAGAAGTAATGTTTGTTTAGATGATACAGGTAATCTTCGAAACTACTTATCCAATTTTAAAAATTTCACCAGTAGAATGATACGTTGTCACTGAATGTCATAGGATACTTACTTTTTTTATTTATTAAAAATTAAATAAAGTTTTTTTAGGAATTTTAAATTTTTTCCATAGAAACGTTTGTATGTTTTTATGCTGTGCTTCTTCTTGAATTTTGTGTTATTTTTGTTGTATTTTTCTCTCTGAGTACGCACAAGAGTATTGCGCCCTTCGTAATCATCTTTTTTATGTATATGTTGGTCACTGAGATCGACCCAAGAGAGAGACTGTGTGTTTCGTTGTTCGTGCTTTGATTGCTTTTGCAAAGCAGATATAAGTTAAGGTGTATGTGTGTGTACGCACAATTTTTTTTGGAGCGAGAGCGTAGCAATGGGAGCCGGGCAAAAATAGGACGGGCAAAATAGTTTGACGGCGATGTACTCTGACACCGTTTGACTGATCACCATGAAAGTTAGCACATATGAGTATTTCTTCATGGAGAAGGTTTTTGCATCCTTATTTTTTTTCGGACCCACTGTTGTCGAGAAATTAGTGTATACAATTTTTCATATAAACCTTAGGGACATATTTTAAAGAATACAAAAAATTTTGCAGGCCTCTATTATTAACTGAGTAACTGCAAAAATTATTCACGAAATTGTGTATGCTGTTTATTACCGTGAATTATTAATAAAAAACAATGACTACAAAAATCACGCAAAAATCAAGTCAGAGGCGTAGTAGGCGCGCCGGGATTGCTAGTATTATCTATTGACATTAGTATAAAAAACTATAAATAATATAAAACAAGGCCCTCAGGCTGCGTCTGTCTGTCTGTTTGAACACAATTATCTCAAAAACAACCGAACGTATTTTCATAGGGTTTTCACCATTGAACGGAGAGATTCATTAGAAATGTTTTGCGTTAATCTCTCGAAATGATAACAATTGCACACCATTTCTCCTCACTCATTTTAGATCGAATGATGCATTATACCCGGTTTACTTTAAGTAATTCCGCGGCAGAGCTCTCTCTCTCTCGCAATTTTTGTTTGTAGTGATGGGAATTTCGATGGTCACGGCATATCCGAGATTTTCTCTGTATCTTCTTTCGTGTTTTTATTTGTGTGTTCATACACGTCTTATTGGCTTTTGTAGAGTCAGGGTGAATCGCTTAGACCTTGTTCACACTCAGCCTGTCTGCGACAACATTCTCTCTCGTAACTTTTGTTTGTTGACAAGGGGAACAAGGGGCCGATGGGGTAGCCAAGGTCCTTGTACCAGCAACTGCATATTTTTCCGTTTCTTCTTTCACGTAATTCGTTGTTTGTTCATTTCGTTTGCCTTGCGAATGGTGAGGATGGATGCGAAATTCAGAATATAGTGGTCAATGGAAGCGAAATGTTAAGAAATTTGCTTTGCGACAGAACGCACGCCGTCATAAAAAAAAAAACAAAAATTGAAAGGAATATGAAAAAAGTTGCTAGCGTACTAATTCTGAGTGCGAACAACTGCGTTAATGGCGTTACCAAAGAAGAATCAACGACACGAACTGCTGAGCATGATGCTGAGTGTGAACAAGGTATACGCCGGGGGCGAGTTGCTGGTGATATATAAAATGATATCCAATCAAAGATATTTTTGTTTTTCCTCACAAGAATATTACAATACAAGGAGTCCTGAGATTTGCATTGCCTAGAGGTAGGGTATACAAACATCATAATATCTGTTTACAATAGTGTAAAATGTGTTAAAAAGCTATCCATTTGTATTTGAATGAATTGCTTAGGGCTTCTTAGTACATGTCTCTGGCTCATGCCAACAAATTATTATTTAATTAATGAAAATATAGGTTGTGAATCACTGTTACTATACTACAAACTTATATGCCAAAAAGAAAGTGTGGGTGGACAATAGAATAGAATATTGTGAACGGAAAGAAGGAGACCAGAGACCATAGATCCCTTTGGTTACAAATTAGTGTGTTGTATGTTGTTGCCATCTTAATCTGCCGTAAATAGACATTAAATGCGATTTCTTCGTTAGAATCTTTAACATTGATACAATTATACTACTCGTACATACACGTACCTAAATGAATGCCAAGCTTTGGATATGGTCAAGCGGCAATTTGTGGCTTTGTCAAGCAACAACAGCAACAGGAAAATAGTCTTAGGAACAACAAAACTACTAGTAACATCAACCACTAATACAACAACAATAACAGTAAGAGCAACAACATGAAACCAACATCATCAACGAGCGGCACAAAAGCCATCCTGAGCTGATAAGATGAAGTGTTATTGTGGCATGAAAGCATGAAAGGAAGGAAGAGATCCGGTGAGTGTTGGTGGCCAACAGCATGTGGCAAAATTGTGTACGGCAAGTTGTCCCACGGGCATTGCATGTTTGAAACAAATTTATTACATGAAGAAAACTGAATCGTAGAGCACGCCAACTTGCTACAAATTCATTTCATCGGCACTGTTGCTGCCGCCGCCTTCATCTTAATGTGGTTCGTGTGTGCTCATCTCATCTCAACTTATTTGAACTCATCATCACCAGAGTAGTACATAGTTTCACTTAGCATGCAATACGTGTCTTGAGTATGAGTGTGAATCCTTAGAGAAAGGCTTTCTGCAGGTCTAGTATTCCTTCTACATCTCAGCCAATTCAACCGCAACGTAAGCATTGAAGGACACTAGCAACACCATTACCACCATTTATCCATTCATTCATTCGTTCATTTCTTGCCATCATTCTTCTTAGGTTTGTGTATTGCTTGACTTGGCGCCGTCTGTCTAAAATGTCCGTCCACCTGTTCTGTCTGTTTGTCTGTCCACTTGTCCATGTGCAATGTCAACATCTCAAGCACTTATAAATTCTGGCTGGACATTTCTCAGACACTTGTTACAACAATTAGATAAAGCAACAGGAAAATCTATAGTATCTTTTCAGTTTAAGGCTAGCATGTGTTACTAAGATGATAAAACTATGAGAAGGAGCAACATGTTGAGTTCTACTATTTCAGATCATTGTAAACGGTCAAAGTTAATTAATTATTTTCTATTAAGTATTTGTTTTATTTAATTTCATTTTTGGCTTACACAATTTTGTGTTTTTATTAAATTTATTTGATTTTACAATATTATTGCAAATCAGAATCAGGTTAACAAGGCAAAATGTAGTCATTGAAGCCATATGCTTATGTTATTATTAGTAGTATAGTACTATAAAATAGATACTCAATTTTGTTAAATCAAATCAAAATTTAACACAAAGTCTCCTTGTTGTTTTTGAAAGATATTTACTTACAATTTAAGTCAGAGTTGCTTGTTGACTGAGAGAGGATTAGTTTCTGCAGGAATTTTAAAGTAACTTCAACAATTTGTTGCTCAAGAAAATAAATGGTAAATCTTATACAATATATGCAATTTATTACTACAGTATTAAGCACTATATTGATCCTATATTAATCAATAAGTGATGTTTTTCAAAAAAAGAACTTTGGCTTGGTTTAAGAAATGCTTTGTAAAACTTAACATTAGAGATGAGCTAGACAGTGACTCAGTGATTCCAAACTGTGATTGAGTCACAGTCATTTGAAGGGAGTGACACAGTTTACTTGATTGATTGTGACTCACTTAGATTCAGTTGCTCCCTTAACTGTGATTACCAATCAAATGACTGTGACTCAATCACAGTTTAGAATCACTGTGTCACTGTTTAGCTCATCTCTACTTAACATACATTAATAATTCATTTAATAATGCAATTACGCACCATAATACTGCTTAATATTAAGCAATGACAACTAAAATTCAGAAACATGTATTAAATCATAGGAAAGCGGACTGCGCTATTGACATACAACAAAGTACTAGTGTATAAACAAATTCTAAAACCGGTATGGACTTATGGTATCCAGTTATGGAGTTGCTAGTGTTCCAGCAACATAATACAAATACAAAGGTTTCAGAACAAAGTACTGAGATGTGCTATGTATGCATCGTGGTATGTCCGTAGCAGAGGCATTGAACGCGATCTTGGCATCGATTCAGTCGCCACTACCATATAGAGATATGCGAAGTCTAATGACCGTTCAAGCCATATAGACCCAAGTGGATGAAAAACAAGGCATAAAGCAGACTTTTGATTGATAAAAGGATAGAGGACGCAAATTGTTTTTTTTTATCCTTGTTTAGTGATTTGGCTACATGATTACATGAAACGCTATTGGTGACAACTACAATGTTGAAACTTAGTAGAAGACATGCCTTGCGCTTCTTAAAGCTTACACTTGGCTAGTTGGCGAGCTAAAAGCCAGCGAGTTGGATAATTACAAGTGAACTCGCCCAGTGTAATCATATTGGTTTGTTGCGAGTATAGTGTTGACAGCCGTTCAACTTTACTCGCTACTCTCTGCCTATTAGAACTCTCACACACAATGACTTTCTCTTTATTTCCAAGTGAATAACTATTGAGGCAGCTGTGAGTGTTTCAGTTGTTTACAAAATGACTTGAGAAGTGAGCAAGTAGAAACTTTTGTGTGTGTAATCATTACTGGCGTACTCACCAATTCTCTCGTTTGTACACTTCTTACTTTCTGCACACCAACTAGTTAAGTATAAATGTGTCTTTAGTAAAGTAGAGATTGAAAATGCTGTGCTATTTCTTAGTTTTTGTTTTTTGCTCTTGTTTCTGCTCTCAATTTGTGAAGCACGAAGCAAAGAGCTCTTGACAGAACTCAAAAAATATACTATTTATAGTCGGAGCAATAGAAAAAAAAAATACTAAAAACTAACGTAGAGCAGTAGCAGGAGCATCAAGAGCAGTAGCAGGAGCAATAGCACACAAAACTCTATCGTTTGCTCTGCTTCTGATTGCTCCAATTTTTTTTTGCTATTGCTCCGACTATAAAAAATATTTTTTTGTAGTTCTGTCAAGTGCACTTTGCTTCGTGCTTCACAAATTGGGAGCAAGAGCAAAGCATATTTTCTTTTGCTGCTATGGAGCAAGCAATACAAACCCTGTTGCCAACTTTTTGTGCATTGTTACTAGCTTTTTGGTGTGTTCTGAACAGATGTTCTTTGTTTTGGTTATACACACATATTAAATATTGCATTCGTCTGAAGAATTTTAAAGCATATTAGACATTGTGCTTGAACCTTAATATTTAAATTTTAAATTCTCAATATTGTAATAAAAGTCTATCATTATCTAAAAGTTGATAACTATCGGTTTTCTGGTTCATTTGATTCGCATGCTAATCGATTCCTGCCATAAATCATAGGCAAAGCTTAAACACATCTCTTTTAAAACTCGCTGTTATCATGATCTTTTATACATGCGGCAATTGATTTTTATTTAGATATTTTACAATGTTTTGCAAAGCAATAGATCATATGGACATAAGTAGAAGTGGTGATTGGTGAGGTATGATTTAAGAAAGAGATGGTGCGGTGCAGTAAGCCATTTCTTAATCTTAGAGATAACACCTGGATGCCAGACTCTGTGAAATGCTAGTTGTCTATCTAAACGGACAGCAGCACAGTTTCATCTTTATTTGAATAAGAATTTCAATGAATTTTAAAAATCCTTAATGCCACAAGCAATGCAAAATAAAGCCCTGCGACATATAACGAGCGCATGTTATGCCATGATACTTGAGCAAATCAATTTCTTCATCAACCATTATAAAGATTGACAGCTACAAAACCCCAACCCCCTAGCAAGGGCCTTAATACACAACAGAACTCCACGACGGTTAAAACAACTTCACCCCAACGACCTATTCCCAAAATTGATGATACTTATGTTTAAGAACCTTTGGCTGATTTGTATTGTAATACAATAATTCATATTTTATGGAAATTTTCTTTATATTGATTTTTCCATAGTCTTCCCAGAATAATAAATACTTAAAAGTATATTTAATAAAAAAAAACTGATGGCAAAAAAAAAAGGAATATTTCAAGCAACTGATTGAATATAATTTAATTTTACAATTGTTTCCCGTAAAAGCACTTCATCGATTTAATTAAAATAAATTTCATAATTTATACGGTGGCAATTCAATTCAATTCATTTCCATTTCCATTCAATGAAAAAACAACATCAACAAAAATAACAACAACAATAACACGACAAACATAAAATGAAAAACGTTTAAAAATAATTTCATTATGAATTATTGATGTCATATTATTTAAGCATTTAAATATAAATTCACCTTTTCACTCCCCCATTTATGTGGGTTCTATGAGGCTACTCTAGTAGTAGGACTCATCATTGATTTATCTTACCTAAACCATTCGAAATTCACTTATTCACTCAATTCAACTCAACTCATTCAACTCTCAACTCATCATAAATGATTTTGTAAGTTTTTTTCTTGTCTGGTAATTTACTAATTTGTCAGCTTAAAATAATTTATAAACATTAATTAAAAACATGAATTTACATATGTACATTGTTATTATGATTATTATTATTATAATTATTATTCCTACAACTGCATTAAATATGCTACACCTATAGTATAGTAATAATATATGTATGTGTATGTACAGTGATGGTCACGCTAATAAGCATATTCTCCCCAATATGAAATAAGTACCGAGCAACATTGACTAAATTTTCATCAGTTGTAAACTCTAGAGTTTGTGGGAAGCAAATGAATCCATAGACAACTATGGAAAAAATGATAAGTTAGTAAAATATTACCAAAATCACTTTATCCAAAAATAAGAAAGGAGTGATAATCAAAAATTGAAACCAGGGCTACCTGCATGCAAATGCAATTTTAGCAATTTCATTTTGTTGAACTAGAATTGAAATATTTAACTGATAAACCTTTGTTTTTTATCAGTCTATATTTTTAGGCATATTTTCAATTAGTTTATGATGGCTACTAGGAATATTATTATACAATATTTGTGGCTTTATTGGTTTTCAAAGCATCCCCTTCCCGAATGTCCCTAGATATGCACTCGAATTAAGGTATAGGCTTTGGGCTGACTAATCATTCAAATGAAGTGATTCTGATAGCCAACTCGGAACTATAGCCGGGACATAATTTGAGTCACATCTTCATGTTTGATTTGGGGAAAGGATTTCATCAAAATGTTCAAACAATACGTTGGTGGTCTTTTTATATTATAAGACCCCATTTTGTTACATAAAGAAATAATAAGCAATTGTATATGCCTCCAAAGGGACAGTGGGCTGCACATGCTGCTTTGTGACTCCACTAAACCAGTAAAAGTGGATCTTAGATGATGGGAAACGCATTTTTTGGTTTTATAAATATAGACGAGTCTAAATCATTCGAAACTTAACATTTGAGACACCTACTTTTGTAATACGAGTATGTACTATTTTTTAAGGCCATCACCTTCATTTACCCAGATATTTTATAGTCATTAATACATTCCATTGTTCTCTAAAGTATCCCCTAATGGACGAAAATGTACCACTCTACAACATGTTCCGAAGATTATTTTCTTATTTTTTAATTAAACATCTGTTTGAGAATGAAAAAAGGCTTTCTGCTTGTCAGAATGCACCTTGAAAGTCAGAAAGCCTCCTCCCATAGTATATTAGCTAAGGAATTTGCTACGATTTGTCATAAAAATTTAAATATTAGCAAGGGTGTATTAATAAACGTGACATCACTGTACCTATACTCCAACATAGTATCTACCTCTACCATATATGCATATGTATACTAAAATACCAAATTTTATTCATTACTTATTTTTTCCATGTTATCCTTCATTTTCATTATCTTTTTTCATTTTTTTTGCTATGCTAAAAATGCTCATAAATTATTTATAAATAGATTTTGGTATTAATATGCATTATTATTATTGTTAGTGTTGTTGTTGGTGTTGTTGATTATGTTGTTGCTGCTACTGATTCGTTGCAGTCATTCAAAAACATTGAAATAAAATTAATTTTAACTTATGTGTATATCTACAAAAAAAACATTGTATTATATTGTTGTATTGAAATCCATATGTATTTAGTTGAATTCAGTTTAGTTAGTTAGGTACTTCATACACAATATGTTTGTAGTAAAACATATGAGTACATCGATCTATCTGTAATTATACATATGTATATGTGTATTTTTTGTGAATTTCAAGTATTATTGAATCATATTGCATACATGTAGGCGCAATCCATGCTTGTATACTATTATGCAAGTGCAAAATTAGTTTGTCAGCAGCATTTACACTATCGAATGGCAAAGTATTGCCTCGATACAATTCAAATTGATTTGCTATTTGGCATTTTTAAGTGTTTGTGTTATACACCTACATATATGTGAGTGTGAGAGTTGTGTATGTTTTGATAAATATATTTTATAATTTATTTTTTTATTTATTTTCCAATTTATGTAGTATTTCAGAAAAATATAGATGAATCTATTAATATTTAAGTAAATTATTACCATTTGAAATTCGATTTGTTAGTTGTGATTTAATATGATAAATTAAAATAATAAATACACAATAATAAGAATAATAATCAAAAATAATAAAAAAAAACTAGAAAGAAGGCTATCATTGGCTATGCCAAAGATGTAATACTCTTCACGCTCCCCCGGGTTTCATCCAACCTCCCTTTCTTAGCATCACTATATTCTCTCTGTTACAGTTTGAGTATCAACAAAGAGCATAGTTTCAGTGACGCTTTTATTGTTCCTTTATTGTTTAAAAGTTTGTCATATAATTTGGGTTTGTATGGGTGTTACCCTTCCTGGTAACCCTAAGATCATGAAATTTACATGGTAGATGGATATGGACCAGAAACTTATAGTATTAAAATTAAGTTCGATACGATAAAAAACAAAGAACTTTTTCTAACAAGCAGATTGATTTACATGAGGGTTCGTATGGGAAGTGCGATGTCTCCTTCTGTGTGTTACAAACTTCATGACAAACTTATAATACTATTCACTCCCGTGAAGAGTATAAAAATCGGAAAAATATTAAATCTAATTTCTTTCATCGATGATTATGTATCTTTATAAAATTAATTAAATTAAATTATTGTAGATTGTTGGAAAAGTTTCATTATACTCTTCACGGAAGTGAATAGTATTATAAGTTTGTCATGAAGTTTGTAACACACAGAAGGAGACATCGCAGACCACATAAAGTATATATATTTGTGATCAGCTCGATGAGACGAGCTGATTTAGCCATGTTCGTCTGTCCGTCTGTTCGCAAAACTAGTCTCACAGTTTTTGAGCTAGAGAGCTGCATAGGTTTCTTTTTACCAAACGCTGAACATTTGTCGGAATCAGCCGAATCGGACCACTAGGGGAGTAACTCCCATACAAACCACCTTTAAATTAATGTTCTTATTAGAAAAAGGTTTTTTGTTTTTTGACTTATTGAATTAAAATTTGGACACTATAAGTTTCTGTTCTGTATCCATCAGCCATATTAATTTCATAATCCTAGGGTTACCAGCAAGGGTACCTCCCATACAAACTCACATTAAATGACAAACTTATAAAGAGTATAAGTACAATAAAAAAAAAATGCAACTCAAACTGTGTTCATTGTTTATACTCAAACTGAAACAGAGAGAATATCGTGATGCTAAGAAAGGAAGGTTGGATGCAACCCAGAGGAGCGTGAAGAGTATTACATCTTTGGCACAGCCAATGATAGCCTTCTTTCTGGTTTTTACTTATTTTTACGGCGCAAATCACTAGAGTACAATCTTTTTACAATATTCTTTTATAATTATTATTATTAGTTATTATTATGACTAAAAACGTCGACAGTTACGATCAAGAATCAAATCACTAGGGTGGAGTCTTTAAAGTCGTCTGTGACAAATCTGGTTAAAGAGTTCGTTAACAAGTGGATTGAGGTGAGAGATTAGCCGATTATTATGTCTGCTATTTGTACCTATTAATCTCCTCCCAAATTGAAGGCGTCTTGAGATTATTATATAATGTGGTATTTTTAACAAAGCATGGCGCATTTGTTAGTTTTTGAAGAGCTTTATTCTGGGTGACTTGAATGTGTTTGATTTGTGAGTAGGATGCCAGACCCCAGAGTTGGATACCGTATGTCCATGATGGCTTGATTATTGATTTGTATAGTGTGAGTTTGGTATTTAAGGTTAAAGTGCTCGTGGAGCTTAGTTGCCAGTTTAGTCTATGAAGCTTGGCTATGCATGTTTTGGTATCCGTCCAAGTTCATACCGAGATATCTCACATTGTCGGTATATGGTATGTCAATACCAAACTTGTCGACTGTACGGCACCTGTAGCGTGAATCAGCAATGTTGCGACTTTGCAGAGTTCAATCCTACGTTCCAGCGCTTAGCCCATGTATGAAACTATTTTGATAGTTTTGTGTGTTATTATAACCTCTTGCCATCTTTCAGTTAAAACCATAAGCCCGTCATTGTTTCGCCAGCAAGTTTATTCTGAATGGAGTGAAATTAATGGTAATCTGATTGTAGTCGGTACGAACTATATGCTGGATATATTATCACTTTCCACCCGAGTTCCGTCAATTTTTTCCGGATCATACTAGAAATGTGTGACCTAGTGTTGTCATTGTGGAAGACTATGCCCTTCCTGTTGACCAATTGCTGCCGTTTTTCTTCAGCGCTTCATTTATTCTTGTTAGATGTTGATAATCGAGTTCTGAATTTATAGTTTACCCTGGTGGAAGTAGCTCATAACGCACAGGAGCTTTGCATAGCAATAAATTCCTTGTATTGTTTTCCAATAAGAGGTGTTATTTTGATATTCAAAGATAAATCACATTTTTTGAGATAAATGATCGGATGTTTATTTCATTATAAAAAGGAAGGTATGCCGTTAATAATGGAGAACAACATCAACCAAATGGCCACCACGACCACGCTTACAGGACCATATCCTTTTCATGAAACTTTCCATAACCAAATCGCAAAGTGGCTGCCCTATGTCTTCGATAGCCTCACGAATTCCATCTTTGAGATCTTGAATCAACGCTCGGATGTTGGCGTAGACCTTATCTTTTACGTGGCCCCAAAGGAAGAAGTCGCAAGATGTTAAATGACAAGTTCTCGGTGGCCAATTGTGATCTCCTTTTCGGTAGATAACACGGTCCAAAAACTTTTCCCGATCAATGGTTTCGTTGCATGTGTGGCACGTAGCGCCGTCTTGTTGAGAGTAAACATTGTCCAGATCAATACCATCCAATTCCGGCCATAAAAAATCATTAATTATCTCTCGATAGCGCAATCCATTCACCGTAACTGTTGCTCCAGCCTCATTTTCGAAAAAGTAAGGTCCAATGACCCCGCGGGACCATAAACTGCACCTAACAGTCACACGTTGAGAATGGAGAGGCTTTTCAACAATAACTCTTGGGTTTTCCGAGCCCCAGATGCGACAATTTTGCTTGTTCACGTAGCCACCGAGGTGGAAATGGGTCTCATCAGTCAAGATGATTTTTCGATGGAATTCCGTATCATTTCTATGCATTTCAAGGACCCAATCAGCAAAGGCACGACGTTGTTGATGATCGGCCGGCTTGAGTTCTTGTGTTAACTGAACTTTATAAGCCTTAAGACCCAATGGAATGGAATGCCCAATTCCAAAGAACGATGGACGAATGGACAAACCCGGGTTTTCTTCAACACTTTGGGCTACAGCAGCAATGTTCTCAGTTGTTCTTGAGCGACGTGCACGGGTTTTATTCTTCACATCACTAACTTGTCCCAACAGCTCGAATTTTTCCACCAATTTCTGTATTGCTGTCCGACAAGGTGCTTCACGACGACCCAAAAATGTTTCAGTTTTACAAACCGTCTCTGGCAAATTTTCACCATTTTTATAGTGAATTTTAATAATTTCAATGCGTTGTTGAAGCTGTCAAATGTCAAAAAACGACAGCTTCAAAAGTGATATCTACCGAAATAGCGGGCTATTCAAAATAACACCTCTTATTGGATATATTATATTTATTACATGCAATCAATAAGATTTTGATTCTGTCAATTTGTGTGGTATCCAAACATACAGTTTTTTGTTTTGCCATGCTTTTTTTAAATGGTCTAAAACTGTTTTATAGTGGGTGCCAAGATGATTAGCGATGTCATTCTCCATTTTTTCAAAAAATTGGTCCAATTTTCCGGTGAAAGATTGTCTAGACCAAAGCGCGTTTTTGACACTGAAATTTCTCAAATGAAATCGATCAAACCATATTTCAACTTATCGTTCTGATAAAATTCTCGTACCTTTTCCATGATGTGCACAATTATTCTTATGACCCGAACACTTTCGATTTAATTTATAAGAAATGATTTTTAGAATATAAAATTTTGTCTTCAAACGTAAAATTTATTATCATAAAAAAAACAAAAGAGATACAGACTTAAAACTAAAGGGGGAAGATATTGATAGAACTAGATGGACAGTTCATTTTCTGTTGCCAGTTTTTGATCTACACAATATTTTGCAGAACCTTGATTTGATTCTCTTGTACCATGGAATCATAGGTGGAGGTTGATCAAGTAGTTTTGACAAAGTCTCCAACAATTGTATTATTATTTCACTTGGATCATTATTACAATTTGTTTGCCCTTCAAAGAGTCTAAACATTCTTTTAATACCATAATAGCCTTCATTAGAAAGAAATATTATAATTAGTCATTTTTGAATAAATTTCCAGTATTAGGTATTTCAACTTACTTTCCATAAGATCGCGAAGAAATTTCAATGTTTCATCACTATAATAATCATCATGGATTAAAGTATATATAACAATATTCTTGATCATTAGAGCAATGTAACCAGTGCATTGGCATAAAACCGCTTCTCGTCCCATTTTATGAAATAATTTCTCGAAATGAAAGAGTTCATTATTGCCAACTCTCAACATTATGGATCGCTTTTTCATATGATTATCTAGTTCTGTTGTTGTTATCTTTATTTGCTCCATAAGATATTTGACCTTAAGAAGCATTGCATAATTATGATGATAAAGGTCAATGGCTGTGATATCAGCCATGGCGCTTCTTTGATTTGTTATTTTTGTTTCCGTACTTATAAAATTTTGTAGACTTTATTTAATTGAAATGAATTTTACAGAATTTGATCAACTTTTCATATTAAAGTTGATGTATTTCTAAAAAAAAGTTTCAGTGAATTGAAAAAATATACATATTGTATTTCATTAATAGCACAGCAAAAGTTTTCATAATATAGAAAAATTTCCAATACATAAAATCACTTCAAACTAATCTTTCTAAAATTTAAATTTTCCGTTTTTTTTGTTTTTTAAATCGAAAAGACTTTTTGTCTGGGAATCATGCCACGCGGATATTTGAATGAATCTCAGAATTCAATAGAAAACTTTTCATGTGTAACTTGTCCGGACAATGCGAATTCTCGAGTGCATAATGGGAGGGGTTTGAAAATAAGTGTATTAAGTAGAGAAAAGAGAGAATAAGGATCCCTGTTTTTGGATCATCCATTTACACCTCAGTAATAAGTTTTATAGTTATATAGTGTGTGCTTTTTTCCTACGAAGGGATGCTTTGGAAGTGACGTAGGGATTAAATGGGATATGAGGCGATAGCCTTACGATCTCCTGCGAATTGCATGGAGATCTAAGGTGGTCGTACATCCTGCTTCGCTGTGTTTCAAACCGAGGACACTCATGAGCGAGGTGCTCTGGGTCTTCTACGATATTCAGGCAGAGACCACAATATGGATTCTCGGCAAGCCCAAATCTGTGCAGATACTGTATGAAGCACCCGTGGCTAGTAGCGAATTGGGTAAATTCGAAACTAACGTCACCGCCGCTCCTCTTTAGCCAATCTGCTATACTGGAGATAATGTGATGAATCCTTCGTGGCTCTGCACTGCTCCATCTGTGCTGCCATATATTTACATAATCTCCAAACAGCTATTCCTATGGGAAGTTGCTCGGGCAAGGTATATATCCTTTGCACCCAGGGCTTTCAAATCAATTGGAAGTCTGCCTGAAAGTACGCACGCCGCATCATCTGCAACTGTCCGATAGGCTCTACAGATCCTCAGGTTTGCAACTCTGTGTGCACTCTTTATTCCACGTGTGATTTAGTTGCGAGAACCCCAGCCCAAATCGGAGCCGCATAAAGCAGTATAGATTTACTCACCGAACCCTGTCTGGGTCCACCTAGGATTGAAAGAATCCTAGCCAACATTTGTGCTGTGGCAGCTGTCCAGAAGTACTCCCAGGTACTTGATATAAAGCCTCGATTCAATGATGTGGTTACCGATCCTCACTGACAGTTTTTCAACCTTCTTCCTGGTGCTCATGAGTACCAGCTCGGTTTAATGCTCTGCCAAGCATAGATGGTTCTTCTTAAGCCAACTTCTTGAAGTTGCAACAGTTTTTTCGACTTTTGATGCGACCTCACTTAGCATCTTTGCTACTACGATGATAGCGACGTCATCAGCAGACCCAACTATCTCCACAGTACTGGGTTTATTTATCCGCAGGATGCCATCGTACATGGCATTCCAAAGTAATGGGCCCAGTACGGAACCTTGTGGGACACCACCAGTTATCTGATAAGACTTAGTGCCTTTTTCTGTATCACAGATTAGTGTTCTGTCACTGAAATAAGACACTATCATCCGAATCAGGTAGATGGGTATCTCCAGTGAAGTTAGCGCATTATCAATACAGCTCCAATCTGCAGAGTTAAATGCATTTTTCACAACGAGTGTGACAACTGCACAGTACTTTTTGCTGCCACCTAGTGCCATTTAGGGCGTCGTTGGTAATGTGACAGACCTTCTGGATTGCTCCCACTGTACCTCTGTTTAGTCTGAAGCCAAATTGCAGTTCGGCCAGTCCATTTGAAGCCTCTGTGTACTGCTGGAGACCTGTGTAGATAATCCTTTCTAGGATCTTCCCGGTAGTATTTAGTAGACACAGGGACCTGAAGGAAGATTTCTGATCAGGGGGTAGGCTTCCTTTCGGGATGAGAAGCAACAGTTGGTTCTTCCAGCATTTGGGAAAGTGGCCTTCTCTTAAACATCTTGTGAAAACCTCATAGAACACGTGCGTTTCGCGGCCATGGCTCTTTTGAGAACAACATTAGGGATGCCATCCAAACTTGGCGACTTGTTCACCTTAGCCCTTTTCGATGCAGCTTCTAGTTTCGTTCTGCTGACGGGAGGTATATCATCCTCTACATCCACAAGTGGTCGGAGTATCCTCAACAATCCACTTGTCGGGAAGAGGCTGGCAACTATTTTGTCCATAAGAGCAACGGAAGAAGGGATGTTAGAGAGCCCCTTGTATCTGCGCATTATAATTTTATAAGCGCTGCCCCCCTTCTCTTAGCAGTCTGCGAAAGGCATCCTGCTTGCTCTTACAAATCTCTTTACTAAGTTGAGACTTCTTTCGCCTGAACTCCTCGTAGAGAAGAAGGGTTTCGCGTGAGTCAGCGTTTCTTCTCCTGCTGCATTGGAATCTTCTACGAAGTTGGAGGCACTGCAAGCGGAGTTCTGCAATTTCATCCGACCACCAAAAGTTGGGTTTCCTGCCATTGCTTCTTGCTTTCCCAGGCATGGAGGCATCACATATACTTGATAGGGATTGCTGACTTGGAGATGAAGAGTTAAGTAACAATTATTATAATTTATATGTAATTTCTTCTACACTTTTTAGGGGTCCGCACCCAAAGGGTGCTAACGGGACCCTATTACTAAGCTTTCGCCGTCCGATTCCGCTGTATCTCATGAACCGTAATAGATAGACATCTGAAACTTTCACAAAATGTGTATTTCTATTGTCATGATGGCAACAAATACTAAAACTAAAATAAAAAGTAAAGGGGTCCCCACACAAGAAACGTGTGCTCCAATATGCACTGTGCACAGTTTTAGAAGCTTTATTATTTATTGTGTGTAATATTTTGGTAATTTTATTTATTTTTTTTTTTTTTTTGTAGTATACTTTTAGGCTTCTTTGGGTCAAACTTGATATGCAGTATGAATACTATATGAATACTATATGTATATAATATAAATACATCGTCCAACATTTTAGCCTATTAAGTAATGGGTAAAATCAATTACCCTGTATCTAATAATAAGAACCCACATTATTATTATATTCTTCACGGGAGAGAATAGTATTATAAGTTTGTCATGAAGTTTGTAACACACAGAAGGAGACATCGTATACCACATAAAGTATATATATTTGTGATTAGCTTGATGAGACGAGTTGATTTAGCCATGTCCGTCTGTCCGTCTGTCTGTCTGCATGTATGCAACTAGTCCCTCAGTTTTTGAGCTAGAGAGCTGAAATTTTGCTCATAGGTTTATTTTTGGCATACGCAGCACATTTGTTCCCACACAAACCCACCTTTAAATAAAAGTTCTTATTAGAAAAAATTTTTTGTTTTTTGACGTATCGAACTGAATTTTGTACACTATAAGTTCCCCATCTATCAATCATACAAACCCAAATTAAATGGCAAACTTTTAAAGAATAAATGTACAATAAAATTGCCACTCAAACTGATGTGATGCTAAGAAAGGAAAGTTGGATGTAACCCAAAGGAGCGTGAAGAGTATTACATCTTTGGCATAGCCAATTATAGCCTTCTTTCTGGTTTTTTATTAGGAAGTATTATTTTTTTTATTTAAATTGTTTAAAATGTATATTTAAAAAAAAAAATAAAATAAGTTTTTTTCAAGATTACTTATTTCTTCACAGAGTGGGTAGACGTGTGTTGTTTTGTTTTAAAAAATTTTATTAAACTCGTTCTAAGAAATTCATCCACATATCTTTTATGATTAGACATCCATCATTTCTAAATCTCTGATGTGAGATTATGTGATTTCTATAGTTATAGATATGTTCTTTTGTTTTAATTTTATTTATTTGGAATTTATTAAATGAATTTATTATTGTTTTATTTTTAACTTCTTAAATTTATTAGAATGATAAATTCTGCTGATATTGTCTTCATTTTTGGTTTATCATTTTTTTTTTATTTTATTTTATTTTATTTTACTTGAACTGGCATATTTGTTTACAAAAGTCATTAGTCATCATCCGTTGATGCATCACCACACTTCCTTTTTTATTAAGAATTCTACGTTTTTCGTTTTAATATAATTACAGATTTCATATTGGATTTATTTAGTGAGTTTTTTTTTTTTAATTTACCTGTTTTGAAAGTATAACTAAACTTAACTTCTTATTATTGCTCGATTGCTTTACTTCTTAAGGGTTTCGGTAAATATTCTTGGTTCTACTTTAAATTTTTACTTGGCCTAAGGGCATCAAGTAGAAATGTAATTTAAGTGGGGCATCTCTAACTCAAGCCAGGAGACATCGAACGTCGTTTTTCACTGGCGAAAAGGAACGCGAAGGGATGCCTGTAAAGTTTAAAGACTCAAGTGCGAACAACTGCTCCAAAGGCATAATCGGAAGAATTTTTTGCACCGTATTATGAGGGGGTACGAAAACTGCATCCACTACGGCAACGCAAAACGCAAAAAATCATGGAACATTCACGAACCAACGGTCAAACCGAATATTCGTGGCAACAAGGTAATGCTGTGCATCTGGTGGGATCAGCTCAGAGTGCTCGTTACAAACAACAATTGATGCAATTGAGCCGAGCATTGGCGCTCAAACGCCCCCAATATGCCAAAAGACACGACAAAATGATTTTGCTTCACGACAATGCACGACCGCATGTTGCAAATATCGTTAAGGACACTTTGGAGGCACTTAAATGGGATGTCCTACCCTACTACCACTTGTTCCAGACGATGACTCATGGCCTGACCTAGCAACACTTCACTTCTTTCGAAGAAACCAAAACATGGGTCGATTTTTGGATAGCTTAAAAAGACGAGGAATATTTCCAACGCAGAATGCGCATGCTGCCTAAAAGCTGGGAAAAAGTAGTAGCTAATGATGGACAGTATCATGAATAAAATGCATTGTACCAGTTCCTCGGAATAAAGCTTCAGTCACTAAAAAAAAAAGTAATGTGCCTGACCTATATAATAAGCACACTATTGATGTGAAACTGCTGCACAAAATGTTAGGACTAAAGTTTTAGTTTTTAGTTTTAAAATAATTACAAAAGTTGTGTTCTATAATATTATTCATTTATTTCATTATACGAGGGTGCTTCTTAAGTTTTGAGACAGACAAATAATAACAAATATGTATCATCGAAAATGACTTAATTGTTTTTCAAAATATTCTCCATGAAGATCAATACACTTTGCATGCGATTGAACCAATTTTCGAAGCACTTTTTCCACTCGGAATGAGGTATCTCCAAAACATGTGTTATGAACGCATCAACCGCTTCTTCAGGCGTCGAAAAAAATTGACTTCGCAATTTATTTTTAGTGTGCGGGAATAAAAAGAAGTCATTGGGTGCCATATCTGGACTATTTTTGAGTGTTTAAAAAGTCACATGTTTGAGCCGATGTGTGAGAGCTCGCATTGTCGTTGTGGAGAATGATTCGTCTTCTGCGGTTGATTATTCTTATTTCTCAATCTCACGATAAGTCACATGGCGATCTTGCAATATCAGTTCACGCACAGCATCAATGTTTTGTGGCACAACAACCGATTTTGGACGATCTTCATGAAATTCGTCCTGGAGAAAACTACGACCACGATTGAATTCAGAAAACTAGCGAAACACGGTGGCCCTAGATGGTGCTTTATTACCAAAAGTCGAAGCGAGTTGATCGGCAAACTCTTGTTGAGTTAATCCACGTCGAAAATCATAAAAAATCCTTGCACGAAAATGTTCACGATTTAATTCCATTTTTTAGCCGAAACGAATTTTTCAAGTCACTGTAAACAATACAAATAGCACTCGTATGAGTACGATACCAATCTCAGATTTGACATATCAACACTGGTGTTGCCATATCTCAAGACTTAAGTAGCAATCCTCGTAGCACATTATAATTAATAATTTAAAGAATTGGGTTACATAACGTATTGATTTATATGACATATGACAGCAAAGACTCAGCGACATGCGTACAAATTAATATGCAAGATCGGCGTCGTGTAGGGCACACATATATGATTAAAGAGAAGAGCGAAAATGCAACTGTAGTAATTGCAGGTGTGTTCTTCTTAATAAGTTGTGCACAAAACCAAACAACAGCAGCGACCCGCACTTCCCTTCACAATAAACGCAAATTCAGAAAGAGAGCTCTGTTGTATGTTCCTTCTCAACAACAACAACGACGACAGACACAAAGAGAGAAAAGCATCTTCTTCTGGTG